>MU225807.1:1343294-1355128 GCA_018584345.1 Thuja plicata | reverse complement strand
GTGGTGTAGCTTAGTTCACATTTCAAACTTTCAGAGCTTAATCGATTTACCTTGTGTCTTGAGTTTTGGGTGCACTTGCACAATCTGTTAGATTAGACACCTTTATACTTTTTAGAAAGGCCTGTCCGGGGAATGCGCTTCTTCCTCGGAGAACGACCTTAAACCGGTAATCCTTCCGATCGGTATATAAACAAGGCACGAACTAAAGTTTCGTCTTATCTAGCCAAGCTCGGGCAAGGTGTGTTGATGATAGTATGTATCATGTGAATATCTCTAAGGAGCCATCATGGTCAACTAGGCTCTTAAGTGAGTCACACACGTACAAACCAATTGGATAGACGCCACGAACCCTTACTACAACCTTTTTATTTAGAGACCAACTTGATTTACCTATGAACAGGTACCTTATTATAGTGCAAGGGGTTGCAGAATTTTCCCCCAAGATTCCCAACATATGTGTCCCACGGAATTTGTGTAGTGAAAGAGATCTTCACTCCACAACAACAATACCTGGCAATGAAAAAAACATGGGCGCCTACGTCGTGGACCTTCGTGTCCTAGTAGTGTGACAATTGTTGTGTGAGCTAACAGAAATTCAAGCATTGGGCCTATAACATTGTATTTTGAAGCCATTGACCTAGATTAATCTGATTGTTCATTATTGAGACCTCGTGATAACCTTGCAACTTGAAATATTTGTAGAACATACACATTGTTAGTCTTCATTCTTCAAAACACAGTGTTTGTTGTGCTTGTTCTTTGATCAGTTTCTAAAACACAAAACAAAACATCCAACTGTCAAAGCGAGTCAAACATTTTAAAGTCTAGGGTTGTCAACATCAACTGTCTTGCAAATCAAAAGCCTTGTTATAGAATATCAAAATTGTCAAATAGTGATACCTCTCCTCTAGTCTTTTTTGAGACTATTCCCCTTTTACTGCAGTTGCCCGCATTTTGCCGCAATTGATGGAAGTTTACCACAGTTAACTTGTTTATTGCCATAATCGACCTGTTTATTACCGCAATCAATGATAAATTACAGCAACTGACCTTTCACTTTACCGCAATCGGTGAAGTTGTGTCACAGTTGACCAGAGCTATTTTACACCTGTTTTGACTTAAAAACCTTGAAAAAACTCTTCATTTTGTGTCAAAGACTAGTGTCTATCCCAGAAAAATGTGAAGAACATTGTGTGAATCTCTAAAAATTAAAGATCATCCCTTCTCAGAAAATCACGCTTATTGTCTAAAACATTGTTAGTTCGAAAGCTCAGACTTGAAATATCTTGATCTCATCATATCAAACATCATCATTATCTCTATCAAGTGACTTTGTCCTAGGCAAAGGTCGACAAATCTTATCTTTTTACAACATCACCACTTTGAGATCAAGATATATCAAAATCTGTCCTTAGAATTACCCTTGTCCAAAACATAACTCGGACTTCCTTAGAAAGGTTATCCTTTTTTGTTTGCTTTATATCACTTGTTTTAGTTACAAAATCTGGACCACACTATGTCTCAAACACCTCATGGAGGGCCTTACACAAGGTCAAAGGCTAGAACACAACCTAATGATTCATATATCAACAGATTCCCCGCTTGGGAAATAGAGCAAGAGAATGATCCTTTCGCAAATACCAGTTCTTCTATACTCTTTGAACAACCCCGTGGGTCGGCTTTTTCCAAAATGTCACAGAAGTGAAGATTGAAGATGTGGAGCAGGATGCTTATTCCACACAAGTAGTTGATGCTATTGTAGAGAGGAATCCTGAGCGTTACTTAGCCATGCTGATAAAGAAGGGAGTCAAACTCCTCGCTGAATTTAGTGTATCGATCATATGGCCCGAAAACCCTCTCGCAGGTCAAAACACTACTCAGTCCTCTCAGATACTACTTGTTGTGTCTCAAATCTTCCCGCCATTGGTAACACCCACATTGGCACAGATGATATCTAATCAAACCAATTGCGCAAACCAAGCAAGCACATCTTCCACTCAAAGCACGACAGGCTCGCAACTAAGTGCACCCATGGTCACTAGTATGCCTCTGGTCTCATGGCCTGGACAATCAAGCTCCCAGCTATGCCTTCCATCCCACCAAATACCAGCTATTCTGAAACTATGCCGCTACTGCAGTCAATTCCTACTAGTCTTGGGATCAACACCTCATGCCCGCAGGGATCCATCTCTGCAGGTATGACTTATAGTCAATGCCCACCCAAGGATACACCTTTGCCCATTCCAAAACAAATCCCACCTCAGCAACAACAACCCCAGCTTCAGTTGCCTCAAATCCAACCTCAGAAACAACAACTCCAGCTTCAGTTGCCACAATTCCAACCCCAGAAATAGAAACCCCAGCTTCAGTTGCCTCCAATCCAACCCCAGCATCAGCAACCCCAACTTTAATTTCCACAGTTCCAACCTTAGCAACAGCAACCCCATCTTCAACCCCAACCTCAGCAGCAGCAATATCAACCCCAGCAGTATCAACCATAGTTTCAACAACAGCAAACGCATCAAAACCCACCATGGGCTACTCATGTGCCCTCATTTTAAAAGAATACAGTGGGAAATCAATATCAAGTCCCCATGATGAAATCCTATGTTCCTACTCAAGGGACGCAGAGGCGCAGCCTCATACCTGTTACACCACAGAGGAACATCATCACACATCAGCCTCAATATCAAACAGACATGTTGATGCAACAAATGCAAACCCTTCAAACCCAAATGATGGATATGCAAAATTAGGGGCAAACCAAATCCTACACCGCAGAGGATTTATACCCATACCCCTTTGACCATTCTCTTCACATGTCTCCATTCCCAACTCACTTCTCGGTATTGAAATTTGACAAATATAGGGGCAGTACCAACCCTATTGAACATATCCGAGAGTTTTTTGCTAGTTGTGTCGAAGTCTCACATGATGAGACATATTTAATGCGAATGTTCCCACAAAGCTTGGTTGGACCAGCAATGGAATGGTTCTCGCATTTACCCCATGGCATTCAGTCTTGGGGTGAACTGGCTGAAAATTTCATCGCTCACTTCCATCATAACATCGAGTGCAAGGTCAATATCAAGGACCTGTGTGATATCAAACAGAAGGATGGAGAGTCTTTTGTGAAGTTCCTATAGAGATGGAGGAATACTATAAACCACATAACGTATGATGTGCCCGAACAAGACCTAATAGTCATGTTCATTAACAACCTAATCCCAGACATGTCATTCACAAAAAAATTGCAGTTAGCTCTGAACTTCACACAAATTATCAAATGAGGAGTTCGTTGTGAGAAGAACTTAGTCAAACGAGGAATCCTTGCAGATCCAACACAAACGAATACAAACAAAAATGCAATGGACAAAGCTAAGTGGTGGAACAAAAATAAGAATGTCACCAATGATGGTGTCATTGATGTGAAGATAGCCAACTATGCACAACCCAAGGTGTCACTACAAGGCGCACCTGTGGCCAACCAACAAATCATAGGGCCCACTCATCAAGCATACACTCAAAACCAACCTCCCTCTGTCCAAGTTGACACTGTGTCAAACAGTCAACAACAGACTCAACGCAAACCATAGTTTCAATTCTAGCAACGAGATTTCACACCATTAGGAGAGCCGATAGAATCAGCTTTACGCAAGTTGATACAATCCAACACTATCACTCTCCCAGAAATTAGGGAATTTGAGCAAGATTCCAACAAATCGAGGTGGTATAATGACAAAGACTTCTGCGAGTTTCATTAGGTGAAAGGACATAAAATGTCTAATTGTTACCGATTGAAACACGCTATCCAAGATCTGATTGACACAGGGGTCATTGATGTACCAAATACCCAAGCCAAAGGAGCAACTGATCACACTATCTTCAACAATACATTTCATGATCACAACAAGGGAAAAGCCTCTGGGTTTGGTGGATCATCCAAATAGGTCAGCTATACATATGCCAACAGTGATAACATTATCAATTGCCTCAATCCTTCAGATAGCCATGTGGCTACGATCACTATCAAAGACCAAGGTAACAATTGTTCTCTAACCACACGTCGTACCAGAGTTGTCTTACAAGGAGTACCCTCCTCATCTACTACATCTGCCAATCCTAATGCAACCTCAGACCCACAGCCGAGCATAGTGGATCAACTAAAGTGCACACCTGCCCAAATCTCCATGTTTGACCTATTGCGCATATCTCTGTAGCATAAACTGGCACTTGACCAAGCTCTTTAGAATGTAGTTGTCCCAAGGGACATAACACCCGAGAGCTTCCAAACGATGGTTAACCATATAGCTGCTAACAAACATGCCACATTCACAGATCGTGATGTGCCACCGCATAAACCCCTACATAATGATCCTTTGCACTTGCTTGTCCAGGTCCACAAAAGTGCTATCCGTAGAGTCCTTGTTGATGGTGGAGCTGGGTTAAACATCTGTACTCTAAAGTTAATCAAGCAGCTAGGCTATTCAGAATCAAGCATTGATGTCACAAGGAGGATAAATATCAGAGCTTATGATGAAGAGGAAAGATCCTCTAAAGGTATTATCACTCTACCTGTCAGTATTGCTCCAGTGGTCAAGAACACTCCCTTCCATATCCTAGACCTTGAGTTGGGATATAACATGTTACTAGGGAGACCATGGATACATGAAATGCAATCTGTACCCTCAACATACCATCAATGCATCAAGTTCCCACTCCAGGGAGAAGAAATCATCATAGAGGGAGATCCCAATCCTTTCCAATACTGTAATGCGGTCCAAATCAACACTGACAACCAGGTACCCTTAAACCAAGACACAAGCATCCCATCCTCTTTAGAAGCAACTCTTAAGGATGTCACATGGAAAGCGGGAAAAATATCTATTACCGACAAGGGTTGTGGTGAATACAAGTATGAAGAGGCTTTCACTATCACAAACATGCCTCAGAGCCCAAGAACATATGGCATGCCGCAACCGGTTATAATAACAAAAGCTCCAGTGCCTGTTCTATTCAGATGTTCACCCACAACTTTTGTCAGATGGGGGGACATTACAGAAGAGAAGCCATTTGAACAAGATATCAGTACATGGTTGTACCAAGATCCACAAGAGACATTTTGACAACCCCTACCCTTATCAAACTATGGAAATGCTTATACAATGTTACAAAGATTTGGGTATGATGGCACAACTGGTTTGGGGGCAAGACAACAAGGCTTAATGGAATTGTCTCTCCCGTCAACCCAGAGAAACACAAGAGGGTTAGGCTATGGGAAACAAAGAACCAGCCCTATAATCCAAGACATCCCACTTGATCAGGAACAAATAGAAGAGATGCACTGGGGGCATAACTCAAAGCATGTCTTAATAAGCAACATACTGGCACAATTGTTGCCCGCCGAAGAGGGAAGCTCTCAAACTTGAATGAACCTCAACATAGCAATCGACGATAACGAAGGAAGTGAGACATCTGACGAGCAGTCTACCGAGACTGACTCCCATGAGTATGAGTAGAGATCCCTTCACGACTCTGAACCGTCAATCCCAGATTATTCCCCTTAGTTAGACACTATCATAAACCTGGAAGACTTATTTGACCAAATATCCATTAATGACCAACCTTGCATAGATAAACATGTCATTCTCCAGTCTTCAAGCGATGCATCTACATCACAGTCTAGGTTTTTTGAAACCCTATCTGAAGTCCCTTTCAACCAAATAGAGTCAAACCAGCATGAGGGTCTGTGTCTTGTACACCCAGAACTAATAGAGTGGGATCAACAAGGACCGCTTAATATAGATGTTTTTGAGAATGATGAGGCCATTGCAGACTTCATGGGACTTAGAGAGGGAATGCCATTAGGATACCATAAAGTAGGTTTCTCCATTAACCTCGACAGATCAACATACTTTGGGGAGGAAGCCCCTCTTTCCATTCATCAAAACAAATTGAAAAAGAAAAAAGAATCATTAGTAAGTGAAAACCGAAAGGCGCTTACTGACACAAAAAATGATAAAAAGCTAAAACAGGATGTATCTTCTAGTGAAAACCTCACTGAGAACCTCACTGAGGCGCTAGAAGATGGAAAGAAGGAATTCCTCCCCTTGACAGAGGAGAATTTGGCACTACTAGCAAAAGAAACAGAGGAAGTCAACTTGGGAGATGACAAAAACCCAAAGAACATCTACTTGGCGAAATCACTCACCCTAGAGGAGAGAGAATAGCTCATTAGTTTCTTTAAAGAAAGGATGATCAATTTCACATGGTCCTACTTGGATATGCCAAGATTAGATCCAAAGCTTGTACTGCATCATCTCCCATTGCTACCCAACGCCAAACCTGTCAAACAGAAGCTAAGAAAGATGCATCCCCATGTTGCATTGCTAGTCAAGGAAGAATTGAAAAAGCTCCTGGATGCCAAGTTCATAAGACCAATCCCATACACCGACTGGATATCTAACCTAGTGCCAGTTACAAAGCACAGTGGTCAGATATAGATTTGCACAGACTTCAGAGATCTCAACATAGCTAGTCCCAAAGATGAATTTCCTTTGCCTAACATTGATATGATAGCGGATCTAACTGCTGGACATCAAATGCTATCACTTATGGATGACTTTTCAAGGTATAATCAGATAAGGATCGCACCAGAGGACCAACATAAAACAACTTTCACATGTCCTTGGGGCACATATTGTTGGAATGTCATGTTGTTTTGTCTAAAGAATGCCAGAGCAACATATCAAAGGGCCATGACAACTATCTTTCATGATCTCATCCACAAAACAATGGAAGACTATGTGGACGACATACTAGCCAAATCAATGCTTCGCAAGGATCATCTACAAGTATTGGGACCAATCTTTGATAGAATGCAGGAATACAAATTCCATCTAAACCTAAAGAAATGTGCATTTGGGGTCACAGCAGGAAAGCTACTGGGGTTCATAGTGTCACATATAGGAATTGAAGTAGACCCAGAGAAAGTCAAAGAAATATTGGACATGCCACCACCGTCAAACCTAAGGCAGCTAAGGGGGTTACAAGGAAGGCTCCAATCAATCAGGCGCTTCATAGTCTAGCTAGCAGACAAGTGCCACCCATTCCAACATCTACTGCACAAAGACATCAAATTCATATGGACAGAGCAATGCAAACAAGCATTCCAAATATTCAAGGACTACCTCCTCAAGTCTCCTATATTGGTGCCACCAGTCCAAGGTAGACCATTGCTTCTGTATATCTCAATAACAAAATCAACATTAGGTGTACTATTGGCACAACATGATGATGCAGGTAAAGAAAGGGTCATTTACTATCTTAGAAAAACATTGGTAGGATATGAGCTCAACTATACACCAATTGAAAAATCATGCCTTGCAGTTGTCTTCGCTTCCCAAAAGTTGAGACATTATATGTTTAGTCACCAAACAAAGTTGATAGAACATATTGATCCTTTAAAGTACCTCCTAAGCAAAGCAGCGCTCATCGGACGACTTGCAAAGTGGGTAATGATCTTAAGTGAGTTTGATATTGAATACATAGACAGAAAGGCCATCAAAGGGCAAGTGATTGCGGACCAACTAGCAGAGGAACCTATTTAGGATCATCAGCCTATTATTTCCAACGTTCCTGATGAATCTATTATGACACTACAACCAGTGATCGAGGTATGACAACTATACTTTGATGGGTCGTGCAGTAACCATGGTGCAGGGGAAGGAATAGTGCTCTTCACTCTAGATAATGATACAATTCCAAAATCTTTTAGACTCAACTTCTCCTACATAAACAACATAGCAGAATATGAAGCACTGGTCATCGGTTTAAAGATAGCAATTCAATGGAGAATCAAGAACCTTAAGGTCTACGAAGATTCGCAGTTGGTCATTAGCCAAGTCAATAATGAATATATGATAAAAGATGAAAAGCTAATACCATACATAGAACAGATGGAAAGATTGCACACCAAGTTCCACTACATCTTCTTCGAGCAAGTACCACGAGATCAGAACAAAGCTACAGATGTAATGGCTACCATAGCATCACTGATCGATATGCCAGGCAACGAAACACGATTCTAGTTTCTAGTAGAAAAACTCTTGGTGCCATCACATCAAGCATCCATCACAGAATTAGCATGCGTCCTTGTTGGTCCTGACACCCCATGGTACCAAGATGTATACAACTACCTCCAAAATAGTGTCTTACCTCCCAACTTGTCTAGAAACCAAAGAAATTCCCTCATCCGCCAAGCCTCTAGGTATACCATCCTCTCAAATAATTTATATAGACGAAGTCTAGACAGAACACTACTATGATGTATCACTTCCATGGAATCCCAGAGAGCTCTGTACGAGGTACATGAAGGAATTTGTGGAACCCATAGAGGTGGCAACAACTTAGCTAAGAAGATCATCCGCATGGGATACTATTGGCCCACAATAGAGACAGATGCACACAAAAATGTACAAAGGTGTAGACAGTGTCAGATTCATGGAGACCTCATCCATGCACCAGCCCAAGTACTAAATCCTATCACATCACCATTGCCATTTTCTATGTGGGGATTTGACCTAGTGGGAAAAATTACACCTTCTTCAGCAAATGGACACAAATACATCATAGTAGCAACAAAGTACTTCACTAAGTGGGTGGAAGCAATTCCCCTCACTTACATTATTGGAAGGCAGATATCAATGTTCATACTTAACCACATCATCTGTCGATACAAGATCCCTCAAACTATTCTGACAGATCACGGTATACGTTTCCAAAACAAAGATGTCGAAGAGCTATGTGAACAGTTCCATATCAAACAAGGGTTCTCTTCATTTTATTATCCTCAAGGGAATGACTAAGCCAAAGCTACAAACAAAACAATTTTGAAAATCTTGAAGAAAATAGTGAACGAATCAAGACGATTCTGGCATTTACAACTTAGCCCCGCATTATAGGCATACAGAACTAGCATGAGAACACCTACAACAACCACTCCTTTCTACCTAGTATATGGATCAGAGGCAATATTACCCCTTGAAGTGGAAATCCCATCCCTAAGGATATCTTTGAAGAACTTGATTACAGACGAAGACTATAGAGTAGCAAGGCTCAGTGAACTGGAGTTACTAGATGAAATAAGACAACATGCCTTCAACCACTTACAAGGATATCAAAATTTCCTTAGAAGAAACTATCACAAGAAGGTGAAGCCATGAACATTTGAGGTATGATACCTTGTCCTCATGGAAAATCAAAAGAACCAAGCAGAAAGAGTGAAACCAGGAAAGTTCAAGCCTAACTGGCTAGGACCATTTGTCATTGTCAGCTCTACTCAGAGTGGGGCATTCATACTGGAAACACCAGAAGGAGATCATCTCGCCAGATACATCAACAACATGCACCTCAAGAGGTTCTACGCTTGAGGCCTCAATAGTTAAGGCACTTATCTACATATCCAGAAAATACCAAAAAAATCAAAAAATACAAAATGTTACCTTGGTGAAAACATGGCAATTAGGACCCTTGGTGACAAACAAAAAAAATACAAATAAAGCAAAAAGTAAAGAGAAACAAAATCACTCTCTCAGTGAAAACCTGGCAAACATGCGCTATTGAGTAGGTACCTTGGTGAAAACCTGGCAAACGGGTGCCAAGTGTTCAAATCCAGCTTCACCATCAATGAACTCCAAGATCAAAAGCTTGAGGACACTTCAAATGCAAGACTGACTACCCAAGCTATATCCAGAAGCACACTCTCCTTTGAGCACCAAGCACTTACCCATGGTTAATACTGGTCCACCAGACTAGGTGGTGATTCTAAATGTCCTGAAAAAATCCTAAAAATCGGAAAACACATCAAAAAATCTTGAAAAGATCAAAATGTTATGAGAAAATCAATCTTCATAAAAAACAATCAAAAAATTGCAAAATCCCAAGAAATAAAGCCAACTCGGTTATCAAGAGAGAAAAGGGCGATCATGCCCAGTCAATCAAATACCACAATCATGAGCTTTGCAAATCAGTATGGGGCTCATCTGACACAGCTTTATCAATCTATCAAACCTATCAACAAGCAACTAACGACCAAGCCAATCTATCAATTGTCACAATCATGAGCTTTGCAAACTAGCATTGGGCCCATCCGACATAGCTTGATCAACTGCCAAAAGTATCATAGTCAATCAATCAACTCCTATCAATCATCTTACACAGTGATGGATACGCTTAAAACCAGACAGGTCAGTCTTATATGAGTCATCTATTACTGAAACCAAACACACTCAAACAATCAAGCCAATCAAGCCTATCAAAAGAGTCGAGCCAATCAAGAGAATCCAACTGCATCAAGGAACCATCCAAACATGTTGACTAGGTCAGTCAGTCAGTCAGGTATCAGTCTATATTTTGCGGTTATGTTCTTATGCTACTCCAAGATCCACCACGCGAGGAGAGTAGCTATGATAGATCATGACTTATTTTCTTTGATTGATGTCTGTTGAATGTTTACTTCGATTTCAGGGCCATGATGATTTAGGATAAATGCGGTAGGTGCTGTCACTTATCTGGCAGCCACGCAGTTCCATGATTTGAGCTTAACCCTGGGAAAGAATTGGACATTCCATCTCTTTTATTTGCTTGTTTAGTTTATAGAATCAAGAGCTTGTAGCGCTATTCAGATGGACTCTGAGTGCATTGGAGTTCTATCTTGGTTTCTATGGTCTTTTCTTTTTTGCAATCAAGAGCTCACAATGCTATCCATATGGACTCTAGGGGCGTAGGAGTTCTATCTTGTTTACTTTGGTCTTTTTCTTTACAGAATCAAGAGCTAGCAGTGTTATCCAGATGGACTCTGGGTGCATAGGAGTTCTATCTTGGTTTCCTTTTTTTCAGTTTATTCAGAGGACAAAGAGGTATCTAGATGGTCAATATCTAGGTGATTTTGGCTCTCTTTCTTTTCAAACAGGGAACAAGGCTAAACCCAGATGGTCAATATTTGGGTGCACTAAGTTCTCTTTCTATTCAATATCTCTACTCCTTCTGTTTATCAAGAGGTCATGGCGGTATCCAGATGGTATGTGATCTGGATGCATTGGACGCTCTTAGGAATTTCAAAAAATAAAAAAGATGCAATGATGACAAAAATTGGAAATGTGGCAGTGTTGGCTCACTCATCCATTCTATCAATTCATATCTATAAAAAAAATAAAAATTTCCTTTCTATCATTCCATATCTATTAATCAATCCCAGAGATCACATTCCAAACTAACTTCCTTCTAACTAACACATGCATTACTCAAAAAATTTGTGCATGGTAGATTGCATTCATTTATTGCATAAGAAAAATCCAAAATATGTGCATAGTAGATCATATAATCAATGCATCCATCATTAATAACATCATAACTAACATAGGAATGCATTCATCATCATCATATAGTGATTCACATTTTCAACAAATTAATGCTCATCTGACGCATTTTCTATGCTTAATTTGTTGAGGGGCATATAGTCCACTTGCTATCACTGGGGCAAGCTGGGGCAGGATCAAATCTGAAAATTCTTTGACACACTGCAACAAGTCACATCGCATCAAAGAGGGGAAATGTAGACACCCGAAAATGGACAGGCTTGCGACCTTACATTAAAAACACTAATTTTTATCTATTACTTAATGGTTTTTTAATCATTAATTAATCGTCTATTTTCCTCTAAATTCATTCCCCAAATCATCTAATCAAATTTCCAAAATTAATTAAATAATTAATTTTATTTAATTAATTAACCTTAATTGATTAATTACCATTAATTAATTAATTAAATTCAA
>MU225807.1:1320171-1334687 GCA_018584345.1 Thuja plicata | reverse complement strand
TACCAATTGTTAGTAATAACTGAGAGGGGGGGTGAATCAGTGGCCTCAAAAATATTCCAATAATCAACCCAAAAACTTAGTACCACAATATTAAGCCTCTAGTTATCTTCAGTCCTATAAGATGAATATCTCCAAATACTTTTATCAAATTACTATTGCTCAGAATGATTTGTAAAACCTTCTACTGTATGTTTACCAAATAGCATCTGTTAATTTACCGAAAGACAGTTAATTATCTAGAGTATACCGATCAATCTAATTAAGTTATGTGTAATGCAAACTACTAAAGTAATGACTCATAGACACATTGACACATGGATTTTTAACATGGAAACCTTGTTAAGGGAAAAACCACTTGGGACCGGTAACCCAAAATTTTCACTCTTCTAAAGTGAGCTCGGTGAAGAGCCAACCTTGTTAAAGGTTACAAACACACTGTTAGGTATGACCTTGTTAGAGGATTTAAAAGTTTAGTCTGTCACTTGATATCAAGAATCTCTATGCTAACTTCCTTGATCAAACACTCACTTGGCCTGTCAATAGGTATCTGACATCTCATGCTATCTTCATGATCAAACTTTTTGATACTCCTTGGGATGCATCTCAATATAGAAAGGATCTTTAAATCCCGCTCGGTTAAGAGACTTTCTAAATCAATGGTTAAATTGAAACAGTATGATCTGTTCACATATACAACTTATACTTGCAGATTTTTAGATCTATTGTAGTCTCATAAAACTATTTTGATCAATATATCTCAGTTTATACCTTTGCTCCACTTTGATTCTGCTTGGTGATGTTGTGCTTTGTTGCTCGGTGTTCGAAGAAAACTTTAGCTCTTTCCTTAGCTTGTTGATTAGGACTGTATGAAGTTTCTCTTCATCAATTTCTCTTCAGCATCCTCTTTTCATTCACCACCACACCAATTCATAATGAATTGAGTTGTCTCTTTATAGACATTATATCACCATTGTTAGTTTCTTGATTTTCTTGATCTTGGAATGATCCACAATTATCGCCAATTATATTTAAAGAAAAACTCATGTTTTATCTCGCTGAGATCTTCTTTCCAACTGGACAAAACAACTTTAAATCCATTACTTATATCTGGCTTTATCTTGTTGATGAAAACAAAGATAACTACCAGTTAACTCCATATTTAGCTCTGCCAGCTAGATATTTTGTCATTTTTGAACCAAGTTCATTTTGGTGTTTAACTCTTTGATAGCTTCGGTCAACACTCCAATTCTCCTCAAGCTTCTCCATCGATTTACACTATGTTTCTGGCCGTCAGTTATGCTTGTGATTCTGCTTGTTGATAATGCTCATCGGTTTTATTTCTTAGGCATCACTATGACTTGACTTTTGGTGATCTATGTCCATCGGTGTTCCACTAACTATCAGTGTTTGAAGTCACATTGTGAATAATTGTCTTTTATGTATTACTGAAAGCATAATATTTATCTCTTTGATTCTCTGAAGTCTTTGACACTTTGATTATAACTGATTAGATTATATCAAGTTGACATCAATGAAAATATAATCCATTAACTAATTTAATGTATTGCATTATCCTTCTACATTTCAGTGATCAACTTAACATCTTCAAACATTCAATCAGTTACATGTCATCAAAAAGTAGGGAGCTTCACATGGCTGGGTCTTTGAAAAAGGATTCTCACAAGTGAAAGATTAGTTAAACTTAACATAGATGATAATTTTAATTATGTTCTTTGTGACCTTGAGTGGGAAACATGATGCAGTCAAGGATGGAGGATCCAATGAAGGATTTTCCAAACTTGCAGCTAATAACCATAATAGCGGAAACAACCAAATACATAGAAATATAATCAACTTTTAGCTTTCTATTATTATAGATAATCAATTACATCCAACATGTCAGGCTGTAAGGCCTTCCCGGTTACAACCAAATACAAAGATAAAAATCAAGATCTACTACAGATCTTTTGCAAGCATCGGGCCATTTACCTTCTGCCAAGACATACAACTCTTTTATTCGATCCAACACTCAGACCCCCTCTCAAATATGATGCCCTAAGCTAAGAACATAATACAACTTAAACACAAAAGACAACCAATAGGGTGACCTACAATAATCAAACATTGGAGAAACCCCGACCCAGATTTAGGCCCACACAATCCCCATTGAGGGATCTAGCATTAATGTCGCAATCCAAATTAAATGCAAGAGTCGGCTAGCAAGTTGATCTGAAAATCTAACAAAGTAAACCCAGTCAGTGAAATAAATCACCGAAACTTGTCGGTACACTAAGCACTGAGCCACCATAGTAACCAAGTCACCAACATCGAACGAGTACCAAGCAACTACTACCAAGAAAACACCATCAAGCTTAGTCACCGATTTGACCAACCACCAATCAACAGGAAACCGAGCAACCGAGTACTCAACCAAGGACTCCTCTAAGATACCAAACTTCAAAGGCAAACATTTTTTTTTTGATACAGGATTGCCAAGAATCCTAGGATGCTCCTGCATCAGACACCCCAAGTAAAGAAGATGTTCCCATAAAGGAAATCATGAACATCTTAAGGGAATAAGAATAGGTACTCCATACTTGTTCTTAACCCATATCTCCTCTTTCCTCTCACTCCATGTTGTCTTCACTCTGTCCATTATCTCATTTGACAAGTTCATATGCCCTGCACCTTTCTAAGATCTCCTATCTGCCACCAATAGTAATTGACTTTGACCATCCTCTACACTTTTGATACCATCAGTATTTTGGTGAACCACATTCTCATCTAACTTACTGATCAACTCAATATCATCTGCATCTCTCTTTGTCACTAGTGTCAACATCTGTTGCACCATCTCAGCCAAAAATGTCATTTGTTTCTTGATCTCTGCGATTTCCTTAGAGATGTCATTCTCTTTTCCCTTCAAATTATCCTTCCTTTCACCCATAGGAATAGGTTCATCAACTCTCTTCTCCTCATGTTTGTCACTTTCATTCGGACAACATCTGATAACTCCACATCCCTTAGTCCCTGATCCCTACAAAGGTATCAGTTTATGCTTGGTTCCACCCTACCTTACTACATAGGTATTTGCACGACCATCAAACATAACATGTCTATCATATTGCCAAGGTCTACTGAGAAATAGGTGAAAAGCATCCATATGCAACACACCACATAATATCTCATCATGATAAGATCCAATCTTAAAATTAACAAGGCATTGCTCCTCCACCCTAACCTTAGACACATCTTGTATCCAACTAATCTGATAAGGATTAGGATGTTTCCTCCTTCCCAATTTTAACTTACTAACCATCTCTTCTGAAAAAAAATTCTCAGAACTATCACCATCAATTATGACATTACATACCTTGTCCTTGCACTTACATATGGTTCTGAACAAATTTCTTCTCTGCACTGGTTCATTAATAAATGTAGCCAGTCTTCTAGTGATCATAAATTCACCTTCTTCTACAACATTCACTGAATTTTCTTTGGTAGTCAGGGTGAACTTCTTTTGATGACATGACTAGGCCTTATGTCCCTTCTCACCAAACCAAAAACAAGTACTGATGAAATCACTTATTCCTCTTCTTCCATACCCATGATTTTAATCCTTAGTGGTTTGACTACTGCTAGATCCTACCTTGGTCTGCTTAGGATTCTCCACCACCTTACTCTCAGTAGTTGTGTCATCAGTCTTACCACCTCAATTTCTATTATTTTGTCTTCTCTCAAACTTCTTGTTCAGATTCTCCTCAATCTTCAATGTCATCTGATAAGAATCTCCTATTATTGTCATTTGAACAGTAAGTAACTCTTCCTGAATGCTAGGTCTCAAGCCATAGATATACCTAGAAACTTTCTCCTTGTTAGCTTTCGAATGTCTAGTCCTAATCAGGATCCTATAAAACTCTTCTGTGTATTCTTGCACCAATTTGTTTGTCTACCTCAAACCTTGCATCTTCTTGAACATCTCCAATTCATAATCCACTGGAATGAATAGCTTATCCAACTTTTCAACCATTCGGTTCCATCTGATGATCTTGTCTTTACCTCTCTGAATTATTTCCAATTGAACTTCTCTCCAAGATATGTTTGCATGAACTTTTACCTTTGTCTTTGCAAACTAAACTCCATCAGGATCTTCCACTTCTTCATACTCAAAGTATTCATCCATCTCATTAATCCAATCGATCAACTCTTCTGGTCTTAAGGCTTCCAACAAATGTAGAAACTTCTATCTTAGGTCTTTTCCCAATTTTAGACACAACTCTTAGAAATCTAGCCTCCTCTGGATCTCTGACATCTTCTACAGGTTCTTCTAAATGATCTTCTTTTTCAGACTCTTCACCATCATTTCGATGTTCTCTAAACACATTCTTTCTTTGTAACTCCTCTTGCAAATCTTGCACTTGCTTCTGTAAAAATTAGAAATATTCGAGATTGAACTCCTCCTTAGGTTCTTCCTTTGTTATCTCATGAGTTTTCTTCAGAGGCATCTTCACTCCACAAATCTCCAGCAATTAGAAATCTAACTCCTTCTCCAGCGATTGAAACTATGCTTTGATACCACCTGATGCAGTCAAGGATGGAGGATCTAATGAAGGATTGTCCAAACTTGCAGCGAATAACCATATCAATGGAAACAACCAAATACAAAGAAATATAATCAACATTCAACTTTCTATTACCATAGATAATCAATTACATCCAACATGTCAGGCTATAAGGCCTTCCCGGTTACGACCAAATACAAAGATAAAACTCAAGATCTACTACAGATCTTCTGCAAGCATCAAGCCATTTACCTTTTTCCAAGACATACAACTCTTTTCTCTAATCCAACACTCAGATCCCCTCTCAAATTTGATGCCCTAAGCTAAGAACATAATAAAACTTAAATACAAAAGGCAACCAATAGGTCAGCCTACAATAATCAAACATTGGAGAAACCCCCGACCCAGATTTAGGTCCACACAATCCCCAATGAGGGATCCAACATTAATGCTGCAATCCAAATTAAATGCAAGAGTCGGCCAGGAGTTCGGCCTACAAATCTAACAAAGTAAACCTAGTCGTTGAAACATACCACCGAGAAACGGACACCAAAACCCGTCGGTGACACCGAGCACTGAGCCACCATAGTAATTGATTCACCAACAACGACCGAGTACCGAGCAACTACTACCAAGAAAACACCACTGAGATTAGTCACCGAGTTGACCAACCACCGATCAACAAGAAACTGAGAAACTAAGTACTCAACCAAGGACTCCTCTAAGCTACCAAAATTCAAAGGCAAACATATTTTTGTTTGATACAGGATTGCCAAGAATCCTAGGATGCTCCTGCATCAAAACATTATATCATTTATTTAATCATTGTCCTTTTTCTTCAGCCTACTGGAATCTTTTTATGACAGACTTAAATTTCTCCATTCCTATTTCTAATTCACTGTGGGATTGGTTCTAGGCATGGCCTATTATCTTAAAAAATGTACTTTTTTCTTTTATTTGGAGAGTCACTCTAGTAATGGTTATTTGGTCCTTATGGTGGGAAAAGAATAAATGTCTTCAGGAAAGAAACCATGACCATTGACAAAGTATGTGAGATTATTGAGAGATCTATTTCCGAGGTTGTCAATTCCTTTGTTCTTAAACATAAAGATTTCTCATCATCCTTTACTACATGGGATGGCCTCATCTTGAAGCAGTGTAAATCAATTTTCATTCCCCCACATAGTAGTATACAATTTCCTCTCAAGGAAAAGATAGACAAGAGCAAGATTAAATGGATTCCCCCTTTGAGATACTTTGTTAAAATAAAATTTGATGGTGTCTCTAGGGGAAACCCTGGTGTTTCAAGAGCAAGATTATGCATAAGGGACCATTTAGGACAATTTTTGGTAAGAACATATTTCTCTCTCCCGAATTGAACAAATAATGTAGTTGAAGCATATGCCTTACTCTAGGGCATTCTCATAGGGAAAAATGGGATACAATAAAGCTCACATTGAAGGTGACTCCTTGATCATTATCAATACTTGTAAACATCACAACATTCATGATTGGCATATCAGATATACCATTTGTCAAGTGTGGGATATTCTAGATACTTTTGATGAAAACATTATATCTCATACATATAGAGAAGGTAATAAAATTGTAGATTGCATTGTGAATATGGGAGCAAATAGCATATATTTTGACACATTGGGAAGCAATTGTAGCGTAGAAAATTATCTAGAAAGTTTTCCTTCTGTGAAATCATCACTATTACAAGAATTCCCATGTGATCCCTCCAAAAATGTATCATCATGAATTCGAATTTATGACATTACTATTACAATCCCTCCAAAAGTGTATCATCGTGAATTCGAATAGAGTCTGGAGATTTGTGCTATGAATTGATGACGTGTATCGCATGAGATTTTGGATTTTTATTTTTTGTAATGATAGGTGATTAGAAGGCTCTAATTATAAATGCAGAGTTAATTATTATAACATCAACATGAGTACAAAGCATTTGGAAGCCGCATACCACAAGTTAATTTGAAGGACATTTAAATATTGTGAAATCTTTTTATCATATGTTAGCATGTGTGATAACTTGGTTGTAAAACAATGGTTTTTATCCTTTAATGGAAAAGATTCAAAAGATCTCTAGAATATTTTTCTTCCCCACTTTACTTGGAGAATCTGGAAGGAGAGAAATAATAGAGTTTTTCAGAGAAAAAATCACTTCCCACGATAAAGTTGCAAACCAATTTTGCAGCAGCTTAATGGAAAATTTTAGAGGCTCTCTCCCTAGAGAATCTCCTCTAAAGAACACTCAGACCTTCATAGATATTCTTAGCAGCAAAAATTAGGGGCAAAAAGATAAAGACTTAACTTTGAGGAAAAATACCATATGGATTGCTCCACCTATTGGGTGGGTCAAAGGTAACTTTGATGGTGCTGCAAAAGGGAATCATGGAAGAGCTGGTGTGGGTGGCTTAATTAGAGTCTGGGCTAGAAATTGTCTGGGAGCTATTGTTGCCCCCCTTGGAATTCAGGCTAACCATGTAGCGGAAGCTAAGGAAGCTCTTCAAGTTGTGATTTTGGCTAAAGAGTTGGGATATTCGAAACTATGGTTGGAGGGAGATTCCCTAAATATAATAAAGTGTATCAAAGGAAAGAATGAGGCCTCGTGGAATATAGTCCATATAATTGATAAAATTAAAAGTTTATTGCAATTGTTTCAGGAAACTTATATTTCCCACATATGTCATGAAGGAAACAAGCCGATAGATGTCTTTTCTAATGTGGGGGCCCATAATGATGTCACTCAATCATGGAAAGGGGAAGTGGATCTCAATATTGATATCTTAAGTCTTATCAAGTACGACAAGCTTAATCACAATGAAGACACAATTAATACAAAAATTAATGATGAACATGACACTTAAGATTACAGGTAATGAAAGCTGTTAGTCGAGGGAAGTGAAAATTATGAATAACGTTACCTCACACAGATTGTGGGTATTTTATAGCATCTTAAAATAGAGAAACCAGAAGAGTCTGGTGTTTTTTCCCGCTCATATTCAAAAAGCTCAGAATTTCTCTATGAATATGGGAGGTGGTTTGAAAAGGGAGGAGTCCCTGGATTGCACAAAATGGAAACATAAGAAAAAATTCTGGAGAAAAATGGAGCGCTATGGGGTTACTCAGTACATAGAAAAATTGCATGGCTGGGACAAAGATGTAACTAATAAATTTGCAGATGGCTGGAAAAATGGCAAGGTGAATATTTGGGGTAAGAATTTTACGCTTACGCTAAGCATAATTTCTAAAATTACAGGGCTGTCCGTAGAAGGTATGAAATTCTATAGGGACAACAAACGTATGTGATATCAATCTTTTAAGATTTTCCCTAAGTTTGAAGATGAAGAAGATCTCCTAAGCAAAAGGTCTGGAGATTATGTAGTTATTAAGATGATTAAGAGTCATTGGGATGATATTATGACAGTCATGATAGAGTATTTTACTCTAGATGGGCGCTAGTCTAAAATATACAATCTTCACTTTGTTTTAGTTAATAATTTTAGACATAACAAGAAAGTCTCATTTCCTTTCTATCTTCTTAGTTCTCTGGACAATAGCATTATGGAGCACAAGAAAAAGGCCAACAATCCAATGTTGCATAAAGGGTTAATCATGCTTATTGCAGACTATTCTAGGAATCACATTCTAGAACCCATTCCTAAATGGGTTAAAGGGAATGTTAAGAAGACCAAGCTAGAAATAAAAAGGTAGACTCGAAGAAGAGGGTAAAGAGTAAGATTGAGGAAAATTTGGAAAGAGAAGAGGATTCTGAAGACCAAACCCTAACCCCTTAGGGTAATGAAGAAGAGATCATACAGGATGAGAAAATGGAAGATGAGTCTAGGAATGAGGAGGAAGCCTATGTGAATGAGGAGGAGATTCCTGTGAATGAGGAAGAGGAGACTAGGGAAAATGAAGAAGAAAATCAAGAGGAGGAAATAGAAGAAGAAGAGAATGAGGGAAAAGACAAGAAGGAGATGAATGAGTAGCCAAATCTTAGGGCTATGGATAGAAACAATAAAAAATAGAGAAAGGAATCTGGCTACCCTAATGTCGAGTTTGACATTGATGACAGAATCCCTAAGAGTAATGAGGACCATGACACTAACATGGAGGAGTGGATCAACAAGGATATGAATGAAATGAAGAAGCACTTGAAGGATATGGAAGAAGCCATGGAGCCCTTCAAAACTAAGCTAGAAAAGGATCTTTTGATGAAGGTAAATAATAACAACGTGAATGAAGAGATAACGGCTAGAATCATTGCCTCGGTGGAGAAGAAGCTAAAAGATATGAAAGATAAAATCAGCCACAATGGGCATATGATAAGTATTATTCTTAAGCATAGAAATGAGGGGCTTAAAGTCTTTGTACTTAATCTTAAGGCATTGTATGCATATCTAGAGAGCAACATGCTAGAGAATATTACGATCACAATGGAAGACAAAGCTGGGAGTTCGGGCCCGGGAACCAAAACAAGAAGCAACATTAAAAGGAAACTTCCAGAGATTCCTAAGGAGATGAAAGCCCACAAAGACTCCATCGACATGATGGAAGATATGTAGAAAGAGGTTGAGAAATCCTTTGAAAGTATTAAGTAGGTTCTCTTTCTGTTTAGTGCTGGTAGTTTGCGTGGAAGTTGTGCTGGTAACTATTTTTTGGCTTCTTTTTGTGTCCTTTTTTTGTTTTGGGTTTCTGGAGTTAAATGAGATCTTGCTTCTCATTGTATAGTAGGCTTTTGATGTGTGTAAGGGTTGTTGTTGTTTATCTTATGATCTAATATGTAAATGGTTTTGGGTTCCATTCAAAACCTGTATTTACCTTAATCAAAAACTTGGCAAATTTGACATTGGTCTCGTTGAAGTATAACTCTCGTGATGCTTGCAGCTAAAGGAAAAGATATTAATTCATGTGACAATCATACTTCCTTTTGTCTACACTTTCCATAAATACTAAACTAAAATAGAAAAATTACAAAGGTACCTTGAGAACAACATAATGTATTTAGAAATTTGCTTCACACTATGCAGAGTATGTCATCATCCTCTGGGTCAGGGGAATTGCAGTGCATTGATCTCCCTTCATCAATGGATTGCATGTCGTGCAACTTTAGAGTTTTCATTTCTTTTGAACCTTGGGAACTTCCATTCTCATAACACATTTCAGATGAATGGCTAGGTTATATGTTTAATCTTCAATGTCTGCAATGTAAGAGGTGTGTGAAACGAGTTATTGGAAATGAAATTATTTATCCTCAGGAAAGAAGACTAATATTTTATTCCCAGGTTATTTATATCTTCTTGTCCAATGTGCTTGATATTTTTCAACCCCTGTTTGCATTAGAGATTATTACAAAGAGAAAAGTTAGGGTAGAGTTTCTTCTAGGTAATAAATTGTTGCTTGCAATCCAGAATTATGAGCTTTGGAAAGGTCAAGTGCATGTTGGTGGTCTTTTTCCCCATCAGTATCTGCTTAATAGGAATTCCTTAATTTTAATTTATGATAGCATCAAACAATCTTTGGAGTTTCAGACTCTCAGATATCTTCAACAAGATCTTTGTAATCATGCCAAAATATTAGGTTTTGAGTTGAAAAGAAGGATTCAATCTAAAGTAAATGCTTTGTTGTTACTTTTTGGGCATGAACATGTTCAAACTAGTTTCTCCCCTATTCATCGACAATCTAAGGATATCGACCATCACTTTGTAGTTGCTTCTCCACATCCACTCATGGAAACATTTGTAACTCCTCCTACCTCTCCAATCCTTCAGAGATATTTCCATATTCACAATGACCAACATGAGAAACAAGATGAAAATGAAGTATAAATTCAACCAATGGAGGAAAAACATGAGTTGTGTTTGCAATTCTGAATTCATGGTAATAAGAATATGTGCTTTTCATCCAAAGACCAATTTTTTTTTGAAGACATATGCTTTTATGGCACCCAATTTTTAAATTAGTTTTACACCAATTGGTGCCTTTTGTGTTTTGCAACTGCAAATCAAAATGTATATGAAGATACTTACCTTTTGAAGATAGTTTGGGGAAAAATGGAATTCATCTGTATATTTAGGTTGTTTGGGTATTAGTGCCAATTTATTTTGATATCATTTGGAGTTTTAAATGTATACACACATAATATATCAAGGGTATACATGTGAATCAGACTGTAAAGGAAAAACTACTGGTTGTATAGAGCCTTTGTTAGTTCATAGAGTAGTGTTTTTTTGGGCCATCTTGAATTACTATTGTACTCATTCTCATTCTAATAAGTCAGGTCAGTTAGTCCTTATACTTTGTATTTTGAGAAAGGAATGGAGATTTTCTTAATAGGTTCTTTCCTCTAGGAGCTCTTGAACCATTTTATTATATATTAATATATTAAGTGGCCTACCACCTTTGCAAAAAAAAAATGTTAAGGTTCATTTTTCTATTCCACCCTTAGTTTTTTGTTATTTATCTTTGTAGGATTTTTTTATATACAAAGAACTAGCTAAAACCTTAATTTATTATTGAGGAGTGATCACCCGATCCTTCATACATATTAACATGGCTTTTCACATAGCTTATCATGAGATCCTTATTGGTTTTGAGGCTAATATTAATCAAGAGCAATTTGATAATCATCATGATAAGTATGTAAATAAGTAGGAGCTTTTCCTACTACATGATTCATTTTCCAAGATCTTTCTAATACTAATTCTCTAATAGAATAACATAAATATCTTAATAATTTATATATCAATATAGCATTTATTCCTTAAATCCTTCAAATATTTAGTGTTAAGATCACCCATTCTAGTTTTTTGCACAATATTTTTTTTCTATGAAATTGCTCCTCTCTCATAATTGTCACCCCTTCCACCTTTACAATATTGCATGCCTCATCCTCTTATGTTTCATCTACCCCTTTCTCCACTCACATTGCATTCCCTTTCTACATTCCTGGTATTGTTTCTTCTTTGCATCTTGCTAGTGTTCTAATTTATCTATTCCTTTAACATTGCTACTATTCCTCTTTCTATACCCCGTCCTCTTTAAGAAGCACTCCAATAGATTTTAAATTTGTTACTTATCATTTATCAATGTGTATTTTTAGACCCTTGATTTGAGATGTGACAAATGTTAGAATAACTGAGAGGGGGGCGGGGGGGGGGGGGAATCGGTGGCCTTAATNTGATTTGAGATGTGACAAATGTTAGAATAACTGAGAGGGGGGCGGGGGGGGGGGTGAATCGGTGGCCTTAATAATTATTCCAAAAATTCAACCAAAAACTTATCTCTTAAATATAATACCCTCAGCTATCTTAAGTCATAATTTCATCAAGATGTATGCCATAAATAACTTTAACAAATATAAGTTGCTATATGAGATATATTGTTTATTTTTTCTAGACTTTCCCGAGTAGCAGAAAATAAACTTAGAGTTAACCAACCAATCCAATTTCAATAATGTGTAAAGAAAAATATCAATGCAATGAAACATATACACATCTGACACATAGATTTTAATGTAGAAACCCAATATGGGAAAAACCACCTGGGACCGGTAACCCAAAATAATTTCACTCTCCTGAAGTGAGCTCGGTGAAGAGCCAACTCTATTAAAGGTTACAATACACACTGTTAAGTGCGACCTTGTTAGAGGATTTAAAACCAAGTGTTTTTCTTTTGACCTAGCACTCACTATGCTGTCAACAAGAAAACCTTTTGATACTCTTGAGTATCTCAATATAATAAGGACTGTTAAATCCCACTCGGTTAAGAGATTTTCTAAATCAATGGTTAAAATGATACACTAAATGATTTGTTCAAAATACAATTTTGATTTGCAAATATTCAGATCTATTGTTAGTTCTATAATACCTCTCTAATAAATATACACTTCAGATCCTTTGCTTTCTTTCTCTATTCTTCTCGGTGAATTCTCTGTCCTCTGTTGCTCGGTGTCTGTAGAACTCCTTGGATCTATTCTTTAACCTGTATGATCAGATCTGCATGAAGAATTCTATCTTCACACAAAATATATTCAGCATTCCTCTCTTGATAATGAATTCCTTGTCTCTTTATATAGACATAATTAGCCGCTCAATCTCCTTATTTTTTTCATAGATCTCTTCTTGATCTTTAAAAATCGCCATGCGTTTCTTTATCCCCTAAAGCTCTCCATTAGTTTCATTCTATAAATCTCTCCTTAATAACTGTGAATAAAACATGATTTAAATATCCTTCTTGCTTTGGTTTAACTGATCATTGAAGATAAAGCAATCGGTCATCACCTTCATGTTGGAATTTTATTGAGATGATGTATTGAGAGGGGAGGGGTGAATCAACACCTCTAAAACTTTTCTTGGTTAGCCCATTAATCCTTAGTCATCAGTTTGTAAAACAACTTATCTAATTGTTCATCTTTTTTTATGTATATGAAATCATATCATACATTCCATTTGATGTGTAACAGTAAAAGAAACATACATGAGATTTGATAACACATAACACAAGATATGGCATCGCAGAAAACTCCTGTTAAGGAAGTAAAAACTGTGGTGGGGATTGTTACCCACAAACTTCACTATTTGCAAATAAGAAGAGCTGGTTAAGGCTTACAATTTTGGTCACTTCTGATGACCTACCCTATTAGGAGTATTATAGTGGATACTTGTTAAGATCTACTTCATTTGAAGCTTTAGAAACACTGTTAAGTGTGCTCTGTTAAGATATTTACAAAGGACGGTTAAGTCCACCTTATACAAAAGGATTTTAGATGTGATGCACTTGTTAGAGTACAACTACATAAGTCTTTGATCTGAACATAAATGCAATCTTTAATTGCTGATGAAACAGATCCTATAAAGCTCCAAAAATACTATTAATCATCCTTCCATGATTGAGTATTACCTTTATTTGCTCGTCGGTAGCCTCTGTGTGTTCTTTGATAACTGATATATTTTGTTTGCGATCTTTACATGAATTCTGCCTTCTACTCCTTAGATGCTCTTTGTAGCTATCGATTATTAAGAATTCATGTACTCACAATTGAGTATGAATATCTATTTATACTCATCTAGGCTCAATTCTTGATTCATGCATTTACACGTTAACTCTAGATTCAAGATATACAACTTGATCTTGATCTGTAGTTAGATATGTTTTAGCTCCGTTAGGATGCTTTAAAGCATTTACATAAAGCATGCATGACCATCTAATCTGATTTAAAACAAAAATAAAACTCTATAAATAGATTTACATTGCTTTAATCGACGTGTAAAACTTAGATCCACAATTTGCAGGTTCTTGATCTGTCTGTCGGTTCTGATGGTCGGTTTTCTCGATCATTGGTGTTCCTTTCTCTGAACATGTCGTCGGGTATGCTTGTATGTTCCTGTCGGGTTGATTCTGGAAACTGTGTCGCCGATAATGCTTGTGTTCGCCGGTAATGCTTATGTTCACCGGTAATGCTTATGTTCGCCGGTAGTGCTTATGTTCGCCGGTGAAGCTTGTCATATTTATACTTAGCATTTTTCTCTAAATTCTTTGTGCTTTTGGGTATGCTTGCATTTCATCGGTACTGCTTGTGTTCCTCTGGTGATGCCTGCTGTCTGTCGGTAATGCTTTCTGAATGTGTTTTTCCTCTAAGTATACTAATGGCAAAATAATGTCTTCAATCTCCCCCTTTGACATTAGTATCAAAAACATGATATGTGCAACATACTGAGTATATTAGTATTTACACCTATGTATACTGCTTCTTTAGTCATTAGAATGACTCCCCCTATGTATATGCTGGTAAGTGTAAGTATATATATATTGTACATAGCTATATACATTGCCTTTTCCTCCTTTTTTGATGCTAAGGACAAAGGTACTTACAACTTCTCAAAAAGGTGGGAATGTGAGGATTTGACTTCCTCCATCATTTTCTCC
>MU225807.1:1265629-1313919 GCA_018584345.1 Thuja plicata | reverse complement strand
TAAGTCTTTGATCTGAAGATAAATGCAATCTTTAATTGCTGATGAAATAGATCCTATAAAGCTCCAAAAATACTATTAATCATCCTTCCATGATTGAGTATTACCTTTATCTTCTCGTCGGTAGCCTTTGTGTGTTCTTTGATAACTGATATATTCTGTTTGTGATCTTTGCATGAATTCTACCTTCTTCTCCTTAGATTCTCTTTGTGGCTATCAATTATTAAGAATTCATGTACTCACAATTGAGTATGAACATCTATTTATACTCATCTAGGCTCAATTCTTGATTCATGCATTTACACGTTAACTCTAGATTCAAGATATACAACTTGATCTTGATATGTAGTTAGATATGCTTTAGATCCATTAGGATGCTTTAAAGCATTTACATAAATCATGCATGACCATCTAATCTGATTTAAAACAAAAATAAAACTCTATAAATAGATTTACATTGCTTTAATCGACGTGTAAAACTCAGATACATAATTTGCGAGTTCTTGATCTGTCTGTCGGTTCTGATGGTCAGTTTTATTGATCGTCGGTGTTCCTTTCTCTGAACATGTCATCGGGTATGCTTGTCTGTTCTTGTCGGGTTGATTCTGGAAACTATGTTGCCGGTAATGCTTGTGTTCACCGGTAATGCTTGTGTTCACCGGTAATGCTTATGTTCACCGGTAATGCTTATGTTCGCCGGTAGTGCTTATGTTCGTCGGTGAAGATTTTCATATTTATACTTAGCATTTTTCTCAAAATTCTTTGTGCTTTCGGGTATGCTTGCATTTCACCGGTACTGCTGTGTTCCTCCGGTGATGCCTGCTGTCCGCCGGTAATGCTTTTTGACTGTGTTTTTCCTCTGAGTATACTAATGGAAAAATAATGTCTTCACTTTAGTTATGCTCGGTCATCAAATCTAGTTACTAGTGCTCGGTATACACTTACTTAGTATAAAATTGCTCGGTATGCACTATGAACTACTTGGTGTTCACTGTCACTCGATGTATACATAATTTTTATATTTTACTGACAACATAAACTTTGTCTCTTCACATCTTTGAGGTTATGATAATATGTGTTTGAATAATCAAACCATATCAAGCTAACATCAATGACAATACAATACATTAATTGATTTAATGTCTTACATTCACTTTTGCAGCTCGGTGATCATCAACTTATCATCTTCAAGCATTCAATCAGTTATAGTTCATCAATCTCTCCCTTTGGCATTAATAGCAACACAATATGAAATATGTAGTATAAAATATGTTGGAAATAATGGAATGGTGTACTAAGAGGGGAGGGGTGAATTAGTACCCTCAAATCTTTTATCACTTAACCTTAATCCTTTATGTAATCAATTGTATTACCATACATTTGTGCTATCTTATCTTTGTGTATGTTATATCAATTCATTAACTCAATAAGCATGTAAAACATTCATAAAAAAAATTCATGAAATGTATAGACACATGAAACAAGATTTGGTAACATAGAAAACCCCTATTAGAAGGTAAAAACTGTGGTGGGGATGAAACCCACAAAGCTTCACTATCTGCAGAATGGAAGGGGCCGGTTAAGGCTTACAATTTTGATCACTTCTAATGATCTACCCTATTAGGAGTATTATGTAGAGATTGGATAAGGTCTACTCTGTTAAGAGCTTTAGCAACACTGTTTAGTGTGCTCTTGGTTAAGATATTTACAAAGGATTGTTAAATCTACCTTTCACAAGGAATTCTTCTATTTGCTACACTTGTTAGAATGTAGTAAAAAATATTCAATGACCTGAGTATGTGCAATCTACAATTGCTGATTATAGATCCATTAAAGATTACAAGTATATTTATCACCTATTATGATTGATCAATACCTTTGTTGATCGGTAGCCTTAAATCTGGTTCTTGATAACCTAATTCATCTTTTGCTATTCTTCCGCTTGAAACTCTCAATCTGATCCATAGATGTGCTCCTCGACTACAATCATCATCACACACATGTGTTCTGATAGATTACATATCTTTTTATATAATTATTTGACCTAAATGAGTTTCACGTATTACAAAGATAACTCTATGATCGAAGGTTTACAACTTGACCTTGATCTCCTAGTTTGCATGTTTTCAATCAGTTAGACTGATTAAAACAATTACAATTACATTGCTTGTCCCTCAAGAAATAGATTTAAAGCTAATATAAAAGCTTAATATAAAACACAAGTGTTTTATCTGATGTGGAAGTCAGATCCACATTTCTCAGGATTCTAACTATCTCTCGGTAGACTGGTGCTCGGGTTCCTCTTTGGTTTGTCAGGTTCTTTTGTCATCTGTTCTATTGGTTTGCACTGTACTGTTCTTGTCAGTTTTCTATGTCGGGTTGCTCTATCCCTGTCTTTCAGTGTTGGTGATACCGACAGTTCCAAAACTATTTTCCTTTCATATACTAATGGAAAAAATATGTCTTCAATCTCCCCCTTTGACATTAGTATCAAAAACTGATATGTGCAAATACTAAAATGTTTAGTAATGTACACCATGTATTTACCTTGTCATTTATGACTCCCCCTATGTATATGCTGGTATAGTATATATATACACTTATCATCTCCTTTATACAAATCATTTTCCCTTTTGTACCTTATTAATTCCTCCTATACATATCATTTTACCCCTTTTTTGATAGTAAGGGCAAAGGTTTATCACTTACATCTTGTCAAAAATGTGGGAGTGAGAGTTGTTCATGTCCTTCCATCTTCTCCCATTTCTCTTGAAGGTGTTCAAGTGCCATTTTCTCTAATGTGATCCTGGCATGCATATCATAGATGTTGTCAATGATAGACATCTCCGTGGTGGCTATTGATTTCCTTGTCATTGTCATATGTTTATGCAATAGTGTCAAATTTGGTAAGAGTAGAGCCTGTAGATCGATTACCTCATCCCTAAACTTTGATTTTGCCTCTTGGATTTGAAGTTTCAACTTCTTAGCTTCCATTACCTTTGCATAGTGCAACTGAATTTCATTGCTTATTGTGAGAGACTTTGAGCACTAGAATTTAGATCTGCATCTATTTGTGCAATCTTTTCACTATTTTCCTTAGTTAATTTCTCTAATGTGCTTAACTTTTGAACTAAGGCTATTGCTTCTGAAATGATAGGTTCTAACTCACTTACTTTTTCAGACAACTTCACCTTGTTCTCTGCCACTTATTGGTTGATTTTCTCTGTTAATTTATACCGGTACTTTTTCTCTGCTCATTCTTCAATAGCCTTTTTTGTATCCACATTCTGTAATTGGATGACATCGATAAGAATGATAAGTTGATCAAGGATTGGGGCATTTTGATCAACATCTATGTCAAGAACAATCTGTGTTAATATGTCCCTTGTCATTTGTAGCTCTTGTGATTCCTTGTTCTCCTTCCTAAGCTTTTCTTGCATAGATTTTTGCTGACATATTTCTCCATACTCAATTAGAGATTCATAATCCAATGTAGTTGGATCAAATTTTGGTATCTCTATAATTTCATCCAGTGTAACTTGTAGTTTTTTTTTCTTGTTCTTGTTCTTGTTCTTCTTGGATATTGTATAGGAAGTACCTGAATATAATACCAAAGCAAGATCCTTTTCTTGGTCAGATGTACTTGATGAAGGGTTTGGTGGTGTTGATTGTTTTTCCTTCTACTCAGTATCTGCCTATTGGTTGGGAGTGGATGTCTCCACATCAACCTTTGGTTTATCTACAACATCTCCTTCGGTATTCTTAGGAGTAGCATCATCTTTCTTCTCTTCACCTTTGTCTTTTTTCTCTCCATCTATTTATTTTGGTTCTCCATCTACTACATTATGTTCATCAGTTATATCTTTACGTTCATCAGATGTGTGTTGTTGTTCCTCTACACCCTTATCCTTGGGAATGCTTGCATCTGGATCAGGTGAGTTTTCCTTTTGTGAGATTATGTTAATAGCTTGTATTAACAATGACATTTGGCCCCGTATATTCACTTGTGCAACATCTGTAGTTGTGTCTCATTTGTCGGTTTGGTTTGGGACAACAGTGACATCTTCATCTTTATGTACCTCATCTACAAGATCTCCTTCGGTAATATCAATGATAGTATTATCGGGCCATGTTTCATCTACAGTGTCCATATCCTTCTTAGCTTCTATGTTTAATGCTTCTTCATTTACATCCTCATTAGTTATAAGAATATGTTTGTGGCTCAGTTTAGCCTGATCTTCTTCATTGTGTGGCTTGTCATTGAGATCTAATTGTGGGTCGGGGCTTGAATCCTTTTTTGGTACATCAAGTATCTTTCTCCACTCATCCTCACTTTTTCTATCAAGCTCAATTAGATATCCCTATAGCACTTTGTAGGATCTTAATTTTGGTGAGAACCTGTTGGAATGTTTCCTCAATCTTTTCCATCTTAGATTTAGGTGGCATAACTGAAACTAGGGCTCTTTCCCTTATTTTTTTCTCTTCCTTTAGTGCATATGTCCACCATATCGAGAATCTATTCATAAGTTCTTGTGGTATCTTATCTTCAAATTGTATTGGTACATATTTGAATACATGCATTGTTGTAATGATTGCCTCTTCTAACCTATCCTAGTCCTTGGGGTCCAGAGTTAGCCATTTTCTAATGTTGGGGTCAGTTATTGAACCTGACTTAATAATTGATGCACATACCTCATCAATGGTGGTAGGGAATGTTAGGGATTTTTCTTGTATGAATCACAGTGCTTGAATAATTACTTGAACACCATGCTGTGTATATTGATTCAGATGCAAGAAAAGCCTAATTGCTAAGGATTGGATAAGATCCTTCTTCATTTTTGAGCTCCACAAATACTTAGGTAGGTTTTACCTCTTTATGATTACTGATTACACAGTATGTATAAAAGTGGACACTGATTTTCTATGTATCCTTGTTAAACCAACTTATGAAACATTCTGCATATGACCAGACATATCCAAATGCAAAACTTAACTTTACAAACCATAGTTGCAAATATAGCATAAACCAATGATACAAGAAATTTCATTCGTCTTCCTTTTAATTTTAGGAGGGATAACCTAATGATTCACTCTTTAAGGAATCACTAAAATGGACACTGTCCTGCTGACATGAGTCCTTACTGAGTTTAGTTTGTTTGTTCTTAGTAACAAAAGTATTTTGATTGAAATAATTTTGAATAGTTTTGAAAACTTGGATGATGATAGATTATCAGACTAAGACCTAGATCAGTGCCTATCCTTTGGGTTACAGAGTCAATAAGCTTAAAGTCTCACTGAAACAAAATCCTGTAAACTTCCTTACAACCTACATGCAATTAAGATAAGTTTCCTTACAAATTATCTAGTTACCTCTAAAATACTGTATCAAATCCTTGAATACTATTATGCTTCCTAAAACCACTCACAAAACTTAGTTCTTTACTTGAAAGAAACTTGTAAGTAATTTAAATGGTTACCTTATAACCAAAATGCTTTAGAATGCCTTGCAAACTTAAACATAAAAAAGCATACATAGGAAATAAAGAGACAACAATAGAAAAGAGTAAAATTGCACCGTATTTTATTGATATGATCCTGCTTTCATACATGAAAAAGCTTTGAAGCTTGAAAACACAGACACAAATTCAGAAAGTCTGAATTTGTAATATATTTCATCCTCTTTCAAATTACAACCTTCTGACTATTTATAGGTCTTTAACCATCTTGGAATCCTTTTCTTTAGGATGCAACAAGCTTCGGATGGTCTCAGAAACCTAACCCTAAAACTACAGAAAAGACAAAAGAGGAGAAAGAAGAAGTGGTGGAAAGACAAAGTCAAGAGATGAAAGCTGATATTCTTTGTTCTCTACTTTATCTGGCACCTTCAATTTGACAATATTCATGGTAGCTGGTAACATTTATGTTGAGCTCAGATGACCATGCTTATATGCTCACCTAATTTAATTTAGCAATAACTGCCTTCATTATCCTCAATAGTGAGGTGGAAAGTGTTCACCTTTATTCATCATCCAAGATTTCTTCCTCTACCGCGGGTTTCTTTTTCTTGGGCCTAGTGATTAGTTCCCATGTTGTCATTTCATCATCTGTTGGCCACTTGAAGTCTTGAGTGGCCTGCACTTGTGCCTTTTGCCTCTCCCATCTAACATAGTGATATTCTTAACATCCAAAAGAAACTTATTGATGTCATTTTTTGCCTTGAATGCCTCATCTAATATCTTATTAAAACCCTCAATGTCCAAATCTAATCCCAAAATAAATGCCTCATTACTAGGCATTTTGCTGTCAAACTCATTCCTCCAGGCATCTAAAGCCTTTACCTAATCATCTTCTCCTCTTAGGGAGGGAACAAATCTATTAAAATCTATAGCAAAGAGGCTCAATTTAACCTCTATTTGATTCAATTTGCCTTTGAAAAATGAGAGAGAAACATTGACCTTTTTGATCTCATCTTCCACCTCTGTTACTATCTCTGGCAAATCTGATCTTAGGGTTTGCAAAGATGCAAGCTTTTCAAACAATTGCACCCTGGTAGACCATTTGGTAAAATAGGGGTTTAATATAGCAAGATACCCCATGACCTCAGCATGCAAAGTTGGTAATTTGTTATAGGCATTAAGGACAACATCAGTCTTATCCTTCAAGACTTCAATTTTGTGTTGGAGAATGCCCTTAAATGCATTCAAGGCAATTCCATTTTTCTTCTGTCCTATATCCTCCTTCTCAACCACTTCTTCTGATTTTGCCTTATCTTCAATTTTCAAAGGTTGTGGTTGTACAGGCACATAAATCACCTCAGGATTTTCTTCTAATTCCTTTAATAGCTTTGCAATCACCTGATCTTGCTGATGTATCTTGATGTGGCACAATTCTCTATCTTTGGCCAATGCACTGGTTTGCTCTATCAACATGCTACACTTGTCAGACAACTATTTTGTCTTGTCCTCATTCAAGTGTGCCCAATGTGTCATGATCTGGGATATTTCCAAATCCCCTGTATTCTTAACAGACCAGACCATTTGATTGCCCACCATGTTTTCTTGAATGTTTATCAGCTGAGGCTTCTGGTCCTTAGGACAAAGGTTCTACATTGCAAAGGCTTGAGATTTTGGGCTATACCCAAATCCTTTAATCATATCCCCTATTTGCATCTCACTTGACATCTTCAAATCTGGTTGCTTTTGTATTTGATCAATTATGAAGGCAGAAGCCAAATCCCAACCCTCAGCAAGCAATATGCCACTGTCCAATACCATTTTTCTGGCTTCATTAGGTGAGATTTCCTCATTGTTTGGGTCATATGATTGTAGGGCGACTAGGGCCTCATTTGTTACTATTTCCTCCCCATCAACAGTTAATTGAGCTCTAATTTTCTCCTTTTTATACCACCTTAGGAAGTCTTTAAACTCCTCAGTCTTGATGAAATTATCATCATTTAGAAACTGTTGTTGATGTATCATTCTTTCATCAACACAAGCCTTAAGGGGTAATTCAACCTTCTCCTCCATATCAGGTTAATTTTTCTTTCCCTCCCTAATCAATTTTCATAGGTTATGGTCATATAACCTATTTCCAGGCACTAGGGCACTTGCTTTATCTTCTTTCTTCTCTTTCCTTTCAACTGAAGGTTGGCCTATTTCAATCTTTTTATTTTTAGCTAAAGGCTCCTCTACATCATCAGGTTGAGTGGCCTCTGTCAAGTCAACAATGTGGCCTTCAACTCCTTGCAACTGTGGTATCTCAACAACATCCTGCTAAGGTTGAGCATATCTAGTAGGACGAGCATAATCACAGTCACTACTACTATTGTTGAGCATTGTTTTAACACAAGCCAACTTGCTAGGATCTCGAGATTCGATTTCCTCTCTTGAAAGAATAACAAAGTTATTCCCAAGGTTCTCTGGGGTCGGGTCATAACCTGCTTGGTTACTTAGTTGAAGATAAATGTGATTGTTCACGAGGAGGCCTTTTCTGGTACGTTCAAGATAGAAAACTGTAAAATATTGTTAATTCTCTTTTTTTTGTGGGGTATTTTCCGTTTTAACAAATATGGGTGTTTGTAAATAGAATGCAATTTTGTGTTTTCAAAATGGTAATTTTTAGAATTAATGACAACATTTTAATGAGAGAAGAGTAACGAGAAATAAAGCAAATTATGAGAAAAGTGAAATCCTAAGGACATAAATCGCTGTAAACCCTTCCTTGCAAATTAAATGCTGGAGAGATTTGGAACAACCCACAAAGCATAAATCAGACCAAGTCACAATTCACTACTCCATGGATGCAAGCGTTTGGAGAGAAGACGTATTCACTCGTGCAAGATATTCAAAATCTATCAAATCACGAAGCCACCAATATGTCCGCACCCACGAGATGGATTTATCATTAAGCCCAAAGATGATCTCTTCCACACATTCGTCATAGCAAGGTAGATACATAGCAGCAAACTCCAACTAAAAGTAGCATGAATTTGAAACACAATAACACAAAGGGCTCTCTGAAAATAAAGAATAATGCAAACATACATTCCATAAATTCACATAGATAGAAGTAATTCACACACCATGAATGAAGCACCCAATCTAGATCTTTATTGTATTAAAAAGTTGGCCCTTTACATTGTTTTTTATTACAATAAATAGAGTTTTGATCCACAACTCTGATTTTTGGAGTTAGGGCATTAGAGAGTCTAAACTAGAAAAATAGAACTAAAACTAGAACTTTACTGAAGGTAAACTACTACTAACTGATACTATGTAACTTGCATGGATCCTTAAACCCATTTACAATCCATTTTCTCATGCAAAGAGGGCAAAATCTGCTAGAGAAGAGAGAGCTCAAAAGGAGGAGAATTCCTTCTGTGAACTAGGAGTCTTCTTCTCGATCTTGGTGGATGCTTCTTGGATTCTTCCCCTGGACTATTTTTGATGGTGGGAACTGATAGGAGACCCTTAGTTCCTCTGAAATGGAATCAATTTGTCCATTGATCTGATCTGGAGTCGAACTGGTATAGAAAAAGCTGACCTCGCTGGAAACACCAAGTTCTTTGGACCCCGACCTCTACCCCGAAACTTTTAATGCTTTGAAATTTCCCAAGTGCCTCTCAAGATCTGTGAACTCAAAGGCCCCAAAAAATTTGGACTATCGTGGGCTAAAAGGCCAAAAACATCTAAAGAGGATGAAAGGCTGAAATCTTCGAAGGCCAAAAGGCTGAAAAAATTCCTACTGTATGGGCCGAAAGGCTGAAAAAATCGGAGGCCGAAAGGCCGAAAAATACTGTCATGGTGAATTTTAACCAAGTGTGAAAATCTTGCCTGGTCCATTTGGTATTTGAACCCTGGAACTTTATCCAGTGAAGACTTCTGGGTGAGCTACCCGAAGCCTCTGCACGATCTCCTAAACTTCTTCATAATTGATCTCTTTCCTTTTTACTTTGGTGACCCTTCGTTCTTGCTTCTTTCTGAAGATATTTAATTCAAAAGCGAAGAAAGTGATCTCTTCTTCATGTTGCAATATTCTATGTATCTCTTCTTTCATATAAAATAGTTGCTGCAAGGCCTCCTTGGTATTGACTCCGGCCAGAATGTCTCTGAACTGTTGGACCACTTCCGTGGAGGGATGCAGAGCTTGTTGGATTTCATCTCGGTAGATGTTGAGGTCGACCCCAGTGAAGAATGTATCTATGTCATTGACCCATGTTATTACCTCCTCCCGCTTTTCACTTATGAGGGGCTGGTGCTTCTTGTAGGCCTTAATTATTTTGGCCATTTTCTTGGTCCAAGTCTCAAATTTATCTAGTTCTTCGCCCTCATAAACTTTGACCAAAATCTGGAAGTGTTGCTTTCTAATTACCTCCGAATCCTAGAGAGCTGCCTGCCACTTACCTTCCTTAGCATCCATCCCCCCGTCATCTTCCACCAGGTTGATGAGTGAATTAACCTCAACCAAGATAGTCCTGTATGGCCTGAATATTGACGGGATTGCCTTCTCTCCAAACTATTTGAAGTCATTTATCCAATCGGCACTCGCCTGGATGAAAGAGGGGGTTAATCTTGTTGGCAAATCTGGTGTAGCCCTTTTATCAATCATGGCTTGTAATGAAGCCTCTGAATAGTTTGGGTCAATGGGACCCACCATCTTTTGGATGAACCCTTTAGATTCTTCATTCTGGTTTGTTAACGCCTTGATGGTTTCTTAATCTTTACTCATGAAACCCAGAGCATGCTTGAGTCCCAAGTCCGCTAATGTCTTGCTTCCTTCTCTGGTTGGTTCCCCCAAGTCCACCTCTTTGAATGTGTAGTCTCTTGATGAACCTGTGGTTTGAGAGGTGCTCGGGAGTGGGATAACTATTTGTGCTGTCCACCAACCCTTAGGGTCTTGGGTCACATATGACATAGTTATAGTAGGCACACTCACGTCTGCATGGTGGAAGGCTTTCTTCACAGTAGTTATACTTGTATCTTCTCCGTCCAGTTCACTTGTGTAGGTTCTTTTCTGAGGTTGTATCTCCTTGGTAAACCAAGTAGGTTTACCAGAGGCAGTTACTGGCTCATATGGCACCACATGGAGAATTGAGGTCAAGCCTTGATGCCTTGGAGCCATCCCGTGTTCTGATTACTTATCTGCCCCTTTTTCTTGTCCATCTTTTCCTTCTTCCATTCTATCCCCTTCTGTATCCCTTTGGATTTCCTCCTCTTTCTTATCTTTCTCATTAACCTCCTTTTCCTTTTCCTTCTCCGGGCCCTGGTCGGCTGATGAATCAATTACAACTTCTGGCCTGAGACCGGTCATGGCCTCGAGTGAGGTCTGAAAAGGTGATGTGTCATTTGTGCCCACTACTCCTTCGGTTTCCTGAGTGGCACATGTTGAAGGGATGGATGTTGGTGGAATAAATGTTGGCATGATTGTAGTGGGAGATGAGGAGATGGTGGTAGTAGACGGAGGCGGAGTTGGTACAAGAGGAGGTGTTGGAGTCGGTAGGGATGTTGGTGGAGTAAGTATGTGGGGTGGTGGAGTGAAAACTTGGCAGCTACATTTTCTGTTACTAAACCCTGAGTTACCCCACTGTCTTGGGTTTTAGGCCCTGGAGCAGAATTGGGGCCCAATGGTGGAGTAGGAACATTCACTAGAAGATTGGTGAACTGGACCGGTGGAGGAGTAAGGGCTACCTGAGGTTGTATGAGTGGTGGAGTGAGGGAAACTTGAGGTTGTATGAGTGGTGGTGCCCCAACGTATGTGTCTTGACCTTGGTCTAAAAAACCTTCAAGTCCCTCAAAATCAGAGAGCATAAACTCATCCGACCCTAATGGATCCATAGGATCATCCTGTGCTTTGGGATCCTCTCTATGTTTCTTAGTAGTCTCATTTTGTCTCCTCTTCTATAACCTGGCCTTCCGGACTAGGGGCTCACTTGCATCCTCTTCCTCAGGCTCTTCCTATACAATTTCCAACTGTGGAGACTCAGAACTCTTCTTCCTCTCATAGGTTTTCTTCTTAGCGGTGGCAGAAGATTGGCCAGAGGTGGATGGGCCTTCTCCTGATTGGGGTTGTGAAAATCCTGCTGGTGGGTCAATCTAGCCCATCATTCTATTTTTCTTAGGACTAGGATTGGAGCCATATTCAACTGGTCGTTCATGACCATACACCATTCTTGGCTTCTGAGGGGGAGCCTTCTTGTAGTTAGGAGCTGTTGACTTCTCCCCTCGTTGTTTCTCTACTTTCTTGGAGGGCTCCATTAATGTTTTCACCAGGATTAGACTCATCCAGTGTGGCTTCTTGATCCAAGATATGGTGGTTTTTATCACGTGCCTTGCCCTGAAGTCAATGTCATCATTTTCATCTTTGTCTACCTCGGCGTTCATGATTGGCTGGTCATACACCTTATCTTTTGTGTAAATGTCTTCTAAGACATCCTCTGAATCACATTCCCATATCTTTGGGGAAATAGGAACCTTCAACACCTCTTTGGCCAGAGCTAGGTTCATTCTGCAGTAATCTCAGATTCTGACCTCATGGTCATCTATACAGTTTATCCAATGATCTTCCAGATGTGGCTCATGTACGTAGAATTTTCCGATGATATGGCTATAAGTACCTATGGGGTCAAAACAAGCTCGTACTGTCTTGTAAACTGGCAAGGGGAAATCATCCCATTCGAAAGAAAGGGATTTGAAAACCTTCATGTCATGTAGTGTATAGGGTCCCAAAGAGATGGAAAAGCCCCAACAGTGTTTCTTCTTATGTTTGATGTGCTCGTATGCATCTGCGAGATGCCTGGCCATCTCTAGTATGATTATCTAGTTAGATGGATACCTGGGTAGCTTCTTTGGTTGTATGATTGACCCAACTATCTGAATGTACGTGAATGTCTGAAACTAGATGAAATAGGCCCTAATGGCCCTCACCTTAGCAGTAGCTTCTTCTGATATTCTTTTGGCAAAGTCATTCTCAATAGATCGGATGACTGCAAAAATGAATGCGTCGTTGACTATTCGGTAATCAGGGGAATCCTCTGACATGTTTTCTCCCAATACCAACTATGGGTATACAAGATGGGGCCATGCATTTGGACCATTCATACTTCCCCTCTTGGTGAGGCTGGGATAATCTGCCTGTGCAGCTAGTAGATACATTATGTAGGTGCTCATGTAGAACTTTGGGTTATGCTCCACAGCTGTCAACTGCTCATCTAGGTTGTCACTAATAATAGTGCCCCAGTCGAATCTTTCCTTTCATTCCCTGATCCTCTCTATCAGCAGGATCATCTAGTGCTCAAGTTGGGCAGACTGTGGTAACCCATACACCCGACTTATCATTGTTATAGCTGCCTGGATATCATCTCTCATGTAACCCCTCCGGAGGTCTATCTTGTCTAGTCTATTCTTGGGAACTGGTTGCTTAAGGTATTCCTTCTTCATCATCTCATTTACTATTTTCTCCCTGTTACCAAACCATTTGTTCCCCTTTTCAATGTAGAAATCATAGAACTTATCTATGCCTTTGTGTAGGTGAAAGAGGTCTTCATTGACATCTGACCTGATGTCCAATACAACCTGATCTTCTGTGTTTACCACCACCCTTTTGTCTGAATCATAGTGGTGAGCTAAGGTGATGATCAATTCTAAAGATGTAACAGCCATGGGGTGTGCAGTCGCATTTACCAGCCCTGATAGGACTAATGATGTATAGTCCTCAAATTTGTTTTCCGGTTGGGAGCACTGGGTCAGGAATTCATTCCAATCTATGTTCCCAATGTTGGTATCAGATATCTCACTGTGTTTGTTCCCCACCTTTGAGCTAGGGGGATTCCCCATGTATTGAAATTTCATTGTGGATACTGTCTTTGGTTCAGTCATTCCTGCAAGAAAAGACAAACATCAGTAGCTTATTGAACAGAATAACAATTTAAATTATTAAAGCAAGTGAAGAAAGCTGAAAAAAGCTAAAGCGCAAGCTTTTCGCACTTTTAGACCATTCGGGGATTTTGGACACTGAAAACTAAATCAGAGACCGAAATGTTCGAAAGTGCGAACAGGCCAAAATGGTAAAGCCAAGGCCATTGGAGGTTTTGGAGTTTCAGACACCGAACTAGGAGAGGTTTGCTCAAGAACGCCGATTCATCCAGACATGGTGAGGAGCCTAGATGGACCGATTGGAGGTTTTGTTTGTTCAACTTTTCAGACTTTTGAACCTTTCTGACATCCGAAAGGCCGAAACATCTAAAATGACACTTGGCAAGGATGAGATCTAGTTTTTGGCCTTTTGGAGGCTGAAAACCCGGGGTAAGTGCTGTGACTGACAAAAATGAAAAAACCTAAACCTAGATCCGATGACCCAAGAAAAACCAAAGGGCCAACAGGGAGGGACGTCCCTACCGATGCACAATGACACAAAAGCCCCAAAGGGCGCCGAAACAAAGTGCCCTAGGCTGGACAGGCACTAGGGACACTAAAAAGACCCTAAACCTAGGGAAAATCAAAAGCGCTAAATAAAGAAGAGCAGAGGAAACCTACCTCGATCAAGCAAGAAAAGGCTACCTCGATCAAGCAAGAAAAGGGAGGGAAACCAAGCGATGACACAAAGGAAAATAGCGAGGAGGAGCAGATGGAATGTGAGCAAGAGCACAAACCAAGAAAATGCAAAGTGATGAAACAAAGGAGGCTACCCCTTTTATAACTGGTGGGCTAACGTCAGCGGGTTCAGGGTTTCGGAGACCGAATCGCCGAAAACCCAGATGAGGACTAAGATCCTTTCAGCCTTTTGGTATTTTGGACTCCGAATTCACCGAAAGATCAGGTTTTTGGCCTTTCAGCCATTTCGGTATTTCGAAGGACTTAGGTCCTCCAAAAATCTGAAAGGGCTAAAAGGCTGAAAAAGGGTTCTTCCTAATCTTTCTTTGGTTTTAGTGGTCTTTTTTCGGTGGCTAATTGGATCTCTGTGAGCGGTGGACACAACAAAAGGGAAATAGGAAACAAAAGAAAAAGGGGGGTCCCCATGGTTAGAGGACCTAAAATGGGGTGTGTGTTGCAGACCCACAACAAATAGCCCTGATAAAAGGAGGAATGACCAAGGAATTTCTTTATCATCAATACTCTTCCGAAAAGTAACTTTGTAGTAGAACCGAACCAAGAGGCGATGGAGTCAATGACTCTTCAATGACCTCCAATCTGAGGTTCTTGCATTTGTTTCACTGTGTGTGTTCATGCCTTGACCTTTGGTTGTGATAACCAAGGCACTTACCAGCTATACCCAACCTTTGCCAAATAAACCAAGGCTTCTCAAAAAGAGCTTTGCTGCTAGTCAGGCGTTCATAGCCCCGACAAAGTTTTCCCCGAGTCCCAAGTATAACCTTGCTCTACTACCAGCCGGGCATTCATAGCCCTGGTAGAGGTTGTCACAATCACCCAAGTCTGTTATGCCTACTAGGCCATAACTTTCTTTGTGAGAGCTCTGTCTTTTGGAAAACTGGTTTGTTCATTTTGCTTGTTTGGAGATGTGCCGAGCCTTAGACGCTCAGTGTGTTCCATGTATTCAGGTCCATAGCTTCTTTTCTTTCTTTCACTCTTTTTTTTTTTTTGTGATTTGAGCAACTATTAGGCGGTGTTGCCTGGATCTTTCACTCGTGACCTCTTTGGGGCACTTTTCTTGTGAGTGTTTCGTTCACTTTCCCTTTCAGGCTCTTCTTTCTTTTGTTATTGCCTTAGCATTCAGTTCATACTTGGATTCTGGGATCAGTGGGTACCCAAACCTATGCACTCAGGTTGGCTACAACTGACAAATGCCTTAGAAACCAATGCCCTCTGGTGTTTGTACCTTAATGTGTCTTGTGATCAGGATGACCAAACTTCAAACTTCCTCTTGTCTGTCAATGATAATCATCACTAATTTGTCTTTTGGGAAGGTTCTCTTACGCTGTATGTATCCTTGGAGAAATTTGACTAAGAAATACCTCTGCTCCTCTTGCGAAACACCCTATACTGGATCCAAAACACACTGACTGGAAACAACAAACAAGCCCTGACAGGAGGAAAGAACATGAGCAGAAGAAAGGACTGACGGCGAGGACAATAAAGAAAAAAGGGAAAAAATGCAAAAGTGACTATGGTACAAAAAATAGTCCCATTTAGGATCCAAAGTAGTGTTTGAGGAATTTCCCATTGACTGGCAATGGGGTCAACTCTTTGTCCAATGTGCTGATCCTAAAAGTGTTCTCCCCCAGGATCTCTTATATTTGGTAAGGGCCCTTCCACAATCTTTGGAACTTGGTGTGGCTACCTAGCTTTTCTTTCACCTTATCCCACATGAGGACAAGGTTAGAGATCCTAAAGGATTTGATGGTAGCTCTCTTGTCGAACCATCTTTTGACTATAGCTTGATGCTTGGATACATGTTCCAGGGCCAAAGTCTGTTTCTCCTCTAGCTTTAGGAGATTCATGAGTCTGACTTGTACCTGATCTTCCTCCCCTACGTATTGGTCCATGAATCTTAGAATTGGGATCTTCAGGTTCATAGGAAAGACCAGTTGTAAACCGTAGACTAGTTGGTATGTAGACGTCCCTAGGGCATTCTTGATCCTTATGCGATCAATCCACAAAGCATATTTCAGCTAAGTGTGCCAGTCCCTGGGGTTGTCATCCAGGAGGTGTTTGATCACTGTTGTCAGATTTTTGTTTGTAGACTCTGCTACACCATTGCCTTGTGGATAGTAATTTGAAGAGAATTTGAGGATTACCTGGTTTTCAAAGGCCCATTGTGTGAGTGAGGCCGAAGAGAAAGAAGGGGCATTGTCACATACTAGATAGAATGGCATTCCAAACCTAGTTATGATGCGTTCCTCCATGAATTTGGTCACGTCCTCAGTGGTACAATTCTTCAAGGCTTGCGCTTCCATCCAGCGCATGCAATAGTCGGTGGCTGTTAAGATAAACTTATGTCCTGCAGAAGAAAGGGGGGTTAATCACTCCAACAAAATCTAAGCCCCATTGGGAAAATGTGCATACCTCATAGACTGGTTGTAAAGGCATTGTTGGATTTCTCTCTCGGGTCGCGCTAGTTTGGCAAGTGTGGACGGATATCACGTGTTCATTGGTATCTTTAAATATCGTCAGCCAAAAATACCCTGCCCTCAGGATTTGGTGAGTTGTGGCCTCTGCCAATCCATGTCCCATTCTGTATTTATCATGAAAGTCCACCAATATTTATTTTGCCTCCATTCTATCCAAAAAACCTTAGGTACAAACCCTCATAATTGCGTTTGTAAAGTTGTCGACTCTTGAGCAAGTAAGAGCTACTTTTGATCTTCAAGGCTCTCCTCTGGGAACTATTCATTTCCTCAGGGCAGTGATTCTACAACAGATAGTACACTATGTCTTGGTACCATACATCTGTGATCACGCCTTGGTTGGTGTATGTTTGGCAGAACAGACCTTCTTCAAACTTAGAGATTGGCTTTGTTAGGCCCTGGCCTCTTACCAATTTCATCAGTTGGATTTCCAGGTCAAACTCTTGGAGAATTGCCATCCATTTCCCCCTCCATTCTCCCAGCTCACTTTGCATCAGGAGGGATTTAAGTGCTACATCTGGGACTATCCCAATGACTTTAATCCTTAAAATGTAATGTCTAAATTTCTTCACCGCCTTGACGAGAGAAAATGATTGCTTATCCAGGTTTGGGTATCTGAGCTCATCATCTTTGAAAGGGCAACTCATAAAGGTGATGGGCCTTTCATCTTTGCTATTCTTCTTGTGTGTGAGAATGCCTACGCATGAGTGTTCTGATGCGAAGGAGTAGACCTTGAAAGGGATGGTGTAGTAAGGACTGGCTAGGACTGGTGCTGTGGCAATGGCATTCTTAATTTCTTCGAAAGAATTGTTGGCTAGGAGAGCCCATTCAATCTTGGCATCTTTCTTGAGCATGTCGTTCAATGGTTTCACTATTTCTGCGAAGCCACTAATGAATTTCTTGACAAAGTTGATCTTTCTAAAGAAAAATTTTAGTTCCTTGCGACTATGGGGTGGTGTCAATTTCAGGATCGAATCCACCCTTTCGGGGTCAATAGATATCCCCTTTTCAGAGATGATATGCCCTAAGATCTTTCCTTTAGTTACTCTGAACACGTATTTCTTGGGGTTGAGGGAGATCCCAAATTCTCTACACCTCTGAAGGCATTTTTTAAGGTCGCTTATGTGGTCAACTCTTAATTTCAAGTAGACTGTGAGATCATCCATGTAGCTGATAATGCACCTTCCAACTAATCCTTTGAAGGCTATGTCCATTGCTCTTTGAAAGGTGGTTCTAGCATTAATAAATCTGAAAGGCATTCGCTGGTACATGAAAGTCCCCCACTTAGTGGTGAATGCTATTTTCAGTCTGTCCTCTTCCTGTACCGTCACCTAATTATACCTGGAGTAGCCATCCAGGAATGACATCATTTGAGATCCATTAACCTTTTGCTGCACTTCCTCTAGGGATGGGAGTGGATAATTTATCTTTTTGATAGGACTTGTTGAGGTTCCAAAAGTCTACGCATAGCCTGATTTCTCCTGTCTTCTTACTTACAGGTACTAGGTTCGTAGCCCATGTAGAGTGTCAGATTTGGAAGATGATCCTAGCGTCGAGCAACTTTTGGACTTCCTTTTGGATCAAGGGCTCCATAGTGGGATTTATGGGTCTTTGTCATTTCCTAAAGGGCTTAGAATCTAGTTTCAAAGGGATGTTGTGTACTATGAATGAGGTGTCATATGTCTTTAATTCCTCATAACTCCATGCTATGACGTCTTGATATTCAGTGAGAAGCTGGACCATTTTCTCCTTTTCTTCTTGGGTTCCCACCTTTTTGATGTGGACTTCTCTTTGTTCCTCTTCCATGCCTAGGTTGTAAGTGTCACATTCCTTACCATTAGGTGTCACATCAAGGTGTCTTCTCCTAGCAGTCTTATCACTGTCAAAGATCCTTTCTAGCTCTACCATTCCCTTGGGTATGGCATTGGTTTTTAATTTTACGATGTCATGATCATAAGGCTCATCAAGTTCAACAGTTTCTTTTCTATTATCCTCCTCGTCTATGATCTACTTCTCGAACACACTGGTGCACATGATGAATTCTAAGATATGTTGGTCATCTTGGAAGACTTTAAAGTTAGTAACATTATTTAGAATGGCCAGGGCTGCGACAATTTCAACCAAGAATTTCTTTAGTTTCGATTTCTCCATGGGAAGTAATGAGCTGGCCGAAACAGCCAATGCGTCAGCAACAATGTTCTTTCTTCTTGGGATGGTTTTGATGTTGAAAGCATTAAAGTCATTGATTAAGTCCCATGCCCTATTTCGGTATGCTAAGAGCCTCTTGCCATTGCGAGTGTACTGACTATAGATCTGCTTAACCACCAATTGCGAGTTTCCTTCCACCGTCAAGATCTTGATTCCTTTCTCGTGAGCTAGGAGGAGTCTGCGAACAAGTGCTTTGTATTTTGAAACATTATTAGTACAAAGGAACTGTAGCCTATAAGTAGCATAAAAGGACTTACCCCTTGGGTTTATCAATTCGATCCCGACACCCGCTCCTTGCTTACATTTGGAACAATCAAAGTGGAGTTTCCATATCCGAGGTGGCTTAGTAGGGCTGGTTCTGGTTGAGATTTTCTTAGAAGAATCCTTGGTACTTGGTTTTCAGCCCCTCTCTCCCTCACTCCCGGAAGAAGTTGATTCTCCTATATGTTGAGTATGCCCTGGTTCGAGGAGTTCATTGCCTTCATCTTCCAGTATTCCCTTGTGAGGGGGACATGCTCCATCATCCGAGGTACTCCAATTGCTAAGCATGTCCAGGGCAAGGCTTCTATCTTCCGAATCTGACCCACTGTCTTGATCCTGAGGTGGGCTATGTGTACGAACTAGGTTATCCATACCTGGTGCGATGTTCTTGCCCTCTTCTATCCCTAGCACATCTCCCTTTATTGTCTGTGTTTTTGAGTCAACACTTGTGAGAGTGCCTCTTGAGAACTGGGGCATGTAAACTCAGAATGACTAACTTGATGTAATCGGCAGTATCTAGGTAGCAATAAGATGTTGGGATCTGCGTCTTGACCTAGGTGCCGCAGGCTAGCCATTGTTCTATTGAAAAAACTCTGGAAGATGTCATCACCGATCTTCATGTCCAGGAGACCTTGGATGGGACTATGGTCTGACTCTTCGCCTTCTTGGATTTGAAACATGAAAATGTTATCCAATCGATAAGTGCCCAAATTGGTTTGAGTGAACAAGAATTCATTTGGGGCATTATATTTGGTGATCATCGTTTTCAGCTTCGGTTATGTATCTATCTTGATTTGGTTGTTCAAACCTCTCCAAGGTAACCAAAGTTGGCTGAATTCTTTAGAGAGCCATCCTCTTAAGCATCTGGTCCATTCTCAGCTTAGTAACATCCCATAAGTTTCAGGGATGTCCACTATGTGTATATCAATGCGTTCTTGTATATGGGGATCTGTGACTAGTTGAATATGTACGTCTTTGAGCACACCAATTACTCTGACCTCAGTTTTGTCCAATTGTATGACCACCCGGTTTTTTACTTGGGGTACCATCCCCAACTTTTGGCAAATTGACAGGGGCATAACGTTGCATGAGGCTCCTAAATCGATTAGGCAGTCATGTAGGTTCTTCCTGAACATTCACAAGCTGAGTAAGAATGGCGGGACCTCCATCCTATCTATGAATACTACTGGGAACTTCTCAAATGTGTTGACATTGGACGTGGGTTCCCTGGTGTTGTTGGTCGATGGGCCAGGTCTTGAATGATCTAAGGATCTTAAAAGGGCTTCCTTTTGAGATGGGCAACCCTGTAATAATTTGAACATCGAGATGTTCGCCTTAGTTTTCTTAAGTTCATCTACTACACTATACTTTCCATTTGACCAGGTCATTCATCGGTAGCTAGCATATGTACCTATCATAGGAGGTATGACATTAGGGCCCTTTGGAGGTATGGGATTGTTACTAGCCCTAGGATCTGGTGGAGTAGGTTGCTTTCCTAGAGGTATGCCATCGGTGAGGGGTTCCTTTCTACTTCGAAGGTTATGCGGGTTTCGCTGGTCATTTTGGAAGGCATGAACCTCAGAATATTCAGGTTCATTTTCTCTCTGAAAAGGGAACATGAATTCATCTTCTCCCGTAAAAGCTTTCGAGCTTCCCTCTTTTCTTGACTCATAAGAATTGAAAACCATAGCATTGAATTGTACCAGGGCCCCCTGTGGATTCTGGGTGTAGTGGTCTTGGGATTTGTTCACATATCTATTATTGTCCTGATGCCTACTTGGAGCCCTGACAAAATTGGTTTCTGACGCCTCATAAGTAATTGCGTTATCTGCTAGGATGTTGCCATTATTTGGTCTAGTGTTCCATGGCTAGTTTGGCCTTTGCTGGCCAAATGGTTTCTCCTACACATTGTTATTGCTATATGCATTGAAACCCTGGTTTGGATTCTGAGGGTATGTATTTGGACTAGCTGATACTCGTTGGTAACCACCTTGATTTTGGGGTGGGTTTAGCTTCATTTTGGTGACTTCTCTAGTTAGTTGTGATAAGGTCTTCTTTATGGCGTCTAACTCGGAAGCCATGAGAGCTTCAGGCTCATTATGGGGTACAACCCTATGTTCTACGAATGCCATTTTATGAGCTTTGTAGCCTGGATAAGTAATGGATGGAGGCATGGTTGTACATGGTTGTGCCGATATGGGTTAGTGATTGGCCAAGGCTTGATTGTTTGCTGCAAATGGGTGTGGGACAACAAGGTTACTTGGGATGGGCATAGTCGCATAGCTTCCTTCTTGTGGGTCCATTTGCTGAGTAAAGGTGATGGCTTCATTATACACCTTTTCAATTGTATCTCTATCTGCCGAGGGAAGCCTTGTTAGAAATATTGAGGTGAATGGGTCTAGAGCCTTTAGGTAAACTTGTATGACAGCCTTATTTGGTATGTTGTAAGGAGCTTCTAGCTTTTGATGCATTTTGTGAAAGCGATGATTAAACATAGCAATGGGCTCCTTAGGATCCTTCCTCATGGTTATGAACTGGTGATGTGTCGCAGCAGGATCAACATATAATTTGAATTGATTGAGGAATTTGGTTTCAAAGTCATTCCATACTGAGATAGACCCTCATGGTAAATTAAGGTACTAGTTGTATGCAAATTCTCCCAAGGTGTATGGGAAGAGATGACAGACAGCATCTTGGTGGGAAATCTCTTTATGGTTGCAAATTTCCCTGAAGGCGCGAATATGTTCTTCCGCTGTCCTAGATTTTCCATATATGAATCGTGTACAAAACTTCTATAAATTTTTAGGTAACTCATGGAGCTGCCCAACAAAGTTCAAAGGTGAGCTTGTTGTGTTGGCAAAAAAGTCCATCAGATGAGGTTGCTGCAAATTTTGATTTAGCAAGTTCTAATTTTGATTGATGGCTGCAGTAATAGTTGGGGCAACGATGTGAGATTGCTGTCCAAGAGGATTCTGAGGTGTGTCAAGGTGATGAGAAGATTTATCCCTTTCTTTACCCTTGTTGGTGTGAGCCCTTCGGTGGTGAGTGAGTTTTAGAAACTCACCTCTTTTCAGAGTTGATCTAAGCACATGCTTGAACCTCTCTGGGGAGAAAGATCCAATATTATCCAGCTCTTGAGTCTTGAGGCCCTCCTTCTAGCGCCACTTCTGTTGAGTGTTGTTTTAACACAAGCCAACTTTCTAGGATCTCAAGATTCGATTTCCTCTCTTGAAAGAATAACAGAGTTATTCCCAAGGTTCTCTGGGGTCAGGTCACAACCTGCTTGGTTACTCAGTTGAAGATAAATGTGATTGTTCACGAGGAGGCGTTTGCTGGTATGTTCAAGACAACAAACTGCAAAATATTATTAATTCTCTTTTTTTTGTGGGGTATTTTCCGTTTTAAAAAATATGGGTGTTTGTAAATAGAATGCAATTTTGTGTTGTCAAGATGGTAATTTTCATAATTAATTACAGCGTTTTAATGAGAGAAGAGTAATGAGAAATGAAGCAAATTATGAGAAAAGTGAAATCCTAAGGACATAAACTGTCGTAAACCCTTCCTTGCAAATTAAATGCTGGCGAGATTTGGAACAAACCACGAAGCATAAATCAGACCAAGTCACAATTCACTACTCCACAGATGCAAGCGTTTGGAGAGAAGACGTATTCACTCATGCAAGATATTCAAAGTCTATCAAATCGTGAAGCCACCAAGATGTGCGCACCCACAAGACAGATTTATCATTAAGCCCAAAGATGATCTCTTCCACACATTTGTCACAACAAGGTAGATACACATTAGCAAACTCCAACTAAAAGTAGCACGAATTCAACACAATAACACAAAGGGCTCTCTAAAAATAAAGAATAATGCAAGCATACATTCCATAAATTTTCATAGATAGAATTAATTCACACACCACAAATGAAGCACCCAATGTAGATATTTATTGTATTAAAAAGTCAGCCCTTTACATTGTTTTTTGATTACAATATATAGAGTTTTGATCCACAACTCTGATTTTCAGAGTTAGGGCATCAGAGAGTCTAAACTAGAGAAATAGAACTAAAAAGAGAACTTTGCTAAAGGAAAACTACTGCTAACTGATACTATGTAAATTGCATGGATCCTTAAACCCATTTACAATCCATTTTCTCATGCAAAGAGGGCGAAATCTGCCAGAGAAGAGAGAGAGAAAGGAGGAGAATTCCTTCTGTGAACTAGGAGTCTTCTTCTCGATCCTAGTGGATGCTTCTTGGATTCTTCCCCTAGACTATTTCTAATGGTGGGAACTGATAGGAGACCCTTAGTTCCTCTAAAATGCACTCAAGTTTTCCATTGATCTAATCTGGAGTCAAACTGGTGTTGAAAAAGGTGACCTCACTCGAAACACCCAGTTCTTCGGACTCTAACCTCTACCACAAAAATTTTAATGCTTTGAAATTTCCCGAGTGCCTCTCAAGATCTGTGAACTCGAAGGCCCCCAAAACTTTAGACTTATCGTGGGCTGAAAGGCCAAAAACATCTGAAGAGGCCAAAAGGCTAAAATATTCAAAGGTCAAAAGGCCAAAAAAATTCCTATTGTATGGACCGAAAGGCCAAAAAAATTGAAGGCCGAAAGGCGAAAAAATACTGGCTTGGTGAATTTTAACCAAGTGTGAAAATCTTGCCCGGTCATTTGGTATTTGAACCCTGGAACTTTATCCAGTGAAGACTTCTTGGTGAGCTGCCCGAAGCCTCTACATGATCTCTTGAACTTCTTCATAATTGATCTCTTTCCTTTTACTTTGGTGACCCTTCGTTCTTGCTTCTTTCTGAAGATATTTAATTTAGAAGCGAAGAAAGTGATCTCTTCTTCGTGCTGCAACATTCTATGTATCTCTTCTTTCATATAAAATAATTGCTACAAGGCCTCCTTGGTATTGACTCTGGCCAGAACGTCTCTAAACTGTTGGACCACTTCCTTGGAGGGACACAGAGCTTGTTGGCTTTCATCTCGGTAGACATTGAGGCCAACCCCCGTGAAGAATGTATCTATGTCATTGACCCATGTTATTACCTCCTCCCACTTTTCACTTATGAGGGCCTGATGCTTCTTGTAGGCCTTAATTATTTTGGCCATTTTCTTGGTCCAAGTCTCAAATTTATCCAGTTCTTCACCCTCATAAAATTTGACCAAAATCTGGAAGCGTTTCTTTCTAATTACCTCCAAATCCTGGAGAGCTACCTGCCACTTAGCTTCCTTAGCATCCATCCCCCCGTCATCTTTGACCAGGTCAATGAGTGAATTAACCTCAAACAAGATTGTCCTATATGGCCTGAATATTGATGGGATTGCCTTCTCTCCAAACTGTTTGAAGTCATTTATCTAATCAGCACTCGCCTGGATGAAAGAGGGGGTTAATCCTGCCGGCAAATCTAGTGTAGCCCTTTTATCAATCATGGCTTGTAATGAAGCCTCTGAATAGTTTGGGTCAATGGGACCGACCATCTTTTGGATGAACCCTTTCAATGCTTCATTCTGGTCTGTTAACGCCTTGATGGTTTCTTCATCTTTACTCATGAAACCCAGAGCCTGCTTGAGTCCCAAGGCCACTAATGTCTTGCTTCCTTCTCTAGTTGGTTCCCCCAAGTCCACCTCTTTGAATGTGTAGTCTCCTGATGAACCCATGGTTTGAGAGGTGCTCGGGGGTGGGATAGCTATTTTTTCTGTCCACTGACCCTTAGGGTCTTGGGTCACATATGACATAGTTTTACTAGGCACACTCATGTTTGCATGGTGGAAGGCTTGCTTCACAATAGTTATACTTTTATCTTCTCTGTCCAGTTCACTTGTGTAGGTTCTTTTCTGAGGTTTGATCTCCTTGGTAAACCAAGTAGGTTTATCGGAGGTAGTTATTGGCTCATACGACGCCACATGGAGAATTGAGGTCAAGCCTTGTTGCCCTAGAGCCATCCCCTGTTCTGATTCCTTATCTGCCCCTTTTTCTTGTCCATCTTTTCCTTCTTCCATTCTATCCCCTTCCGCATCCCTTTGGATTTCCTCCTCTTCCTTATCTTTCTCATTAACCTCCTTTTCCTTTTCCTTCTCCAGGCCCTGGTCAGCTGATGAATCAATTACAACATCTAGCCTGAGATCAGTCATGGCCTCGAGTGAGGTTTGAAAAGGTGATGTGTCATTTGTGCCCACTGCTCCTTCGATTGCCTGAGTGGCACATGTTGAAGGGATTGATGTTGGTGGAATAAATGTTGGCATGACTACAGTGGGAGATGAGGAGATGGTGGTAGTAGATGGAGGCGGAGTTTGTACAAGAGGAGGAGTTGGAGTCAGTAGGAAAGTTAGTGGAGTAAGTATGTGGGGTGGTGGAGTGAAAACCTAGCTCCCTCCAGCTACATTGTCTATTACTAAACATTGAGTTACCCCACTGTCTTGGGTTTTAGGCCCTAGAGCAGAATTGGGGCCTACTAGTGGAGTAGGAACATTCAACTGGTCATTCATGACCATACACCGTTCTTGGCTTCTGAGGGGGAGCCTTCTTGTATTTAGGAGTTGTTGACTTCTCCCCTCATTGTTTCTCTACTTTCTTGGAGGGCTCCATTAATGTTTTCACCAGGATCGGACTCATCCGGTGTGGCTTCTTGATCAAAGATATGGTGGTTTTTATCACGTGCCTTGCCCTGAAGTCAATGTCATCATTTTCATCTTTTTCTACCTCGACGTTCATGATTGGCTGGTCATACACCTTATCTTGTGTGTAAATGTCTTCTAATACATCCTTTGAATCACATTCCCATATCTTTGGGGAAATAGGAACCTTCAACACCTCTTTGGCCAGATCTAGGTTCATTCTACAGTAATCTCATATTCTGACCTCATGGTCATCTATATAGTTTATCCAATGATCTTCCAGATGTGGCTCATGTACGTAGAATCTACCGATGATATGGCTATAAGTACCTATGGGGTCAAAACAAGCTCGTACTATCTTATAAACTGGCAAGGGCAATCATCCCATTCAAAAGCAAGGGATTTGCAAACCTTCATGTCTTGTAGTGTATAGGGTCCCAAAGAGATGGGAAAGTCCCAACAATGTTTCTTCTTAAGTTTGATGTGCTTGTATGCATCTGCGAGCTGCCTGGCCATCTCCAATATGATTATGCAGTCAGATGGATACCTGGGTAGTTTCTTTGGTTGTATGGTTGACCCAGCTATCGAAATGCACGTGAATGTCCTAAACTGGATGAAATAGGCCCCAATGGCCCTCACCTTAGCAACAGCTTCTTCTGACATTCTTTTGGCAAAGTCACCCTCAATAGATCGGATGAGTGCAAAAATGAATGCGTCGTTGACTATTCAGTAATTAGGGGAATACTCTAACATGTTTGCTCCCTTTACCAACTGTGGGTATACAAGATGGGACCATGCATTTGGATAATTCAGACTTCCCCTCTTGGTGAGGTCAGGATAATCTTCCCGTGTAGCTAGTAGATACATTATGTAGGTGCTCATGTAGAACTTTGGGTTATGCTTCACTGCTGTCAACTACTCATCCAGGTTGTCACTAATAATAGTGCCCTAGTCAAATCTTGCCTTTCATTCCCTGATCCTCTCTATCAGCAGGATCATCCAGTGCTCAAGTTGGGCAGACTGTGGTAACCCATACACCCAGCTTATCATTGTTATAGCTACCTGGATATCATCTCTCATGTAACCCCTCTAGAGGTCTATCTTGTCTAGTCTGTTCTTGGGAACTGGTTGCTTCAGGTATTCCTTATTCATCATCTCATTTACTGTTTGCTCCCTGTTACCAAACCATTTGTTCCCCTTTTCAATGTAGAAATGATAGAACTTATCTATGCCTTTGTGGAGGTGAAAGACGTCTTCAATGTCATTCAGCCTAATGTCCAATACAACCTGATCTTCTGAGTTTACCACCTCCCTTTTGTTTGAATCATAGTGGTGAGCTAAGGTGATGATCAATTTTGAAGATGTAATAGCCACGGGGTGTGCGACTGCATTTACCAGCCCGGATAGGACTAATGATGTACAGTCCTTAGATCTGTTTGCTGGTTGGGAGCACTGGGTCAAGAATTCATTCCAATCTACGTTCCTGATGTTGGTATCAGATATCTCGCTGTGTTTTTTCCCCACCTTTGAGCTGGTGGGATTCCCCTTGTATTGAAATTTCATTGGGGATACTGTCTTTGGTTCAGTCATTCCTGCAAGAAAAGACAAACATCTGTAGCTTATTGAACATAATAACAATTTAAATTATGAAAGCAAGTAAAGAAAGCTGAAAAAATAGCTAAAGTGCAAGCTTTTCACACTTTCAGACCTTTCAGGGATTTTAGACACCGAAAAACTAAATCAGAGACCAAAATGTCTGAAAGTGCGAACATGCCAAAATGGTAAAGCCAAGGCCATTGGAGGTTTCAGAGTTTTAGACACCGAACTAGGAGAGGTTTTCTCAAGAATGTCGAATCATCCAGACATGGTGAGGAGCCCAGATGGACCAATTGGAGGTTTCATTTGTTTGGCTTTTCAGAATTTTGGACCTTTCCAACATTCGAAAGGCCGAAAAGTCCAAAATGACACTTGGCAAGGATGAGATCTAGTTTTCAACCTTTCGGAGGCCAAAAACCTATGGTAAGCGCTGCGACTGACAAAAACACAAAAACCTAAACCTAGACCCGATGACCCAAGAAAAACCAAAGGGCCAATAGGGAGGGATGTCCCTATTGACGCACAACAACACAGAAGCCCCAAAGGGCGCCAAAAAAAAGTGCCCTAGGCTGGATAGGCACTAGGGACACCAAAAAGACCCTAAACCTAGGGAAAACCAAAAGTGCTAAACGAAGAAGAGCAGAGGAAACCTACCTCGATCAACTGAGCAAAGGCAGGGAAACCAAGCGACAACATGAAGGCAGATGACGAGGAGGAGCAGACAGAATGTGAGTGAGAGCACAAACCAAAAAAATTCAAAGTGATGAAACAAAGGAGGCTACCCCTTTTATAATCGGCGGGCTGACGTCAGCGAGTTCGGGGTTTCGGAGACCTAATCGCCGAAAACCCAGACGAGGACTAAGAATCTTTCGGCCTTTTGGTGATTTTGGACTCTGAAATCACTGAAAGATAAGGTTTTCAGCCTTTCGGCCATTCCAATATTTTGGAGGACTTAGGTCCTCTGAAAGTCTGAAAGGGTCGAAAGGCCAAAAAAGGGTTCTTCCCGATCTTTCTTTGGTTTTAGTAATCTTTTTTTGGTGGCTAATTGGATCTCTGCGAGGGTAGACATGACGGAAGGGAAAAAGGAAACAAAATAAAAAGGGGGGTCCCCATGGTCAGAGGACCTAAAATGGGGTGTGTGTTGCAGACCCACAAAAAATAGCCCCGACAAAAGGAGGAATGACCAAGGCATTTCTTTATCATCAATACTCTTTCAAAAAGTAACTTTGCAGTAGAACCAAACCAAGAGGCGATGGAGTCAACGATTCTTCAATGACCTCCAATTTGAGGTTATTCTGTTAGTTTCACTGTGTGTGTTCATGCCTTGACCTTTGGTTGTGATAACCAAGGTGCTTGCCAGCTATACCCAACGTTTTCCAAATAAACCAAGGCTTCCTGAAAAGAGCTTTGCTGCCAGTCAGGAGTTCATAGCCCCGAAAAAGTTTTCCCTGAGGCCCAAGTATAATCTTGCTCTACTACCAGCCGAGCGTTCATAGCCCCGGTAGAGGTTGTCACAATCACCCAAGTTTGTTTTTCCTACTGGGCCATAACTTTCTTTGTGAGAGCTCCATCTTTTGGAAAACCGGTTTGTTCCTTTTGCTTGTTTGGAGATGTGCTGAGCCTTAGACACTCAGTGTGTTCCATGTATTCAGGTCCATAGCTTCTTTTCTTTCTTTCACTCTTTTTTTTTTCTTCGATTTGAGCAACGATTAGGCGGTGTTTCTCAGATCTTTCACTCGTGACCTCTTTGGGGCACTTTTCTTGTGAGTGTTTCTTTTTCTTTCCCTTTCGGGCTCTTCTTTCTTTTTTTATTTCCTTAGCATTTAGCTCAGACTTGGATTCTGGGATCAGTGGTTACCCAAACCTATGCACTCAGGTTGGCTACAATTGACAAACACCTTAGAAACCAACGCCCTCTGGTGTTTGTACCTTAATGTGTTTTGTGATCAGGATGACCAAACTTCAAACTTCCTCTTGTCTGTCAATGATAATCATCACTACTTTGTCTTTTGGGAAGGTTCTCTTACGCTGTATGTATCCTTGGAGAAATTTGACTAATAAATACCTCTGCTCCTCTTGTGAAACACCCTGTACTGGATTCAAAACACACTGACCCGAAACAACAAACAAGCCTCGACAGGAGGAAAAAACATGAGCGGAGGAAAGGATTGACGGTGAGGACAACAAAGAAAAAAGGGAAAAAATGCAAAAGTGACTATGGTACAAAAAATAGTCCCATTTAGGATCCAAAGTAGTGTTTGAGGAATTTCCCATTGACTGGCATTGGGGTCAACTCTCTATCCAATGTGCTAATCCTAAAAGTGTTCTCCCCTAGGATCTCTGATATTTGGTAAGGGCTTGTCTACAGTCTTTGGAACTTGGTGTGGCTGCCTGGCTTTTCTTTCACCTTATCCCACATGAGGACAAGGTCAGAGATCCTGAAGGATTTGATGGTATCTCTCTTGTCAAACCATCTTTTGACTATAGCCTGATGCTTGGATACATGTTCCAGGGCCAAAGTCCATTTCTCCTCTAGCTTTAGGAGATTCATGAGTCTGACTTGTACATGATCTTCCTCCCCTACGTATTGGTCCATGAATATTAGAATTGGGATCTTCAGGATCATAGGAAAGACCAGTTGTAAGTCGTAGACTAGTTGGTATGTAGACGTCCCTAGGGCTTTCTTGATCCTTACGCGATCAGTCCATAAAGCATATTTTAGCTGAGTGTGCCAGTCCCTAGGGTTGTCATCCAGGAGGTGTTTGATCACTATTGTCAGATTTTTTTTTGTAGACTCTGCTACACCATTGCCTTGCGGATAGTAATTTGAAGAGAATTTGAGGATTACCTAGTTTTTTGAAGGCCCATTGAATGAGTGAGGCCGAAGAGAAAGAAGGGACATTGTCACATACCAGATAGAATGACATTCCAAACCTAGTTATGATGTGTTCCTCCACAAATTTGGTCACATCCTCAGTGGTACAAATCTTCAAGGCTTGCGCTTCCATCCAGCGCGTGCAATAGTTAGTGGCTATTAAGATAAACATATATCCTATAGATGAAGGGGGTTTAATCACTCCAAAAAAATCTAAGCCCCATTGGTCAAATGGGTGTACCTCGTAGACTGGCTGTAAAGGCATTGCTAGATTTCTCTCTCGGGTTGCACTAGTTTGGCAAGTGTGGCAGGATCTCACATGTTCGCTGGTATCTTTAAATATTGTCGGCCAAAAATAACCTGCCCTCAGGATTTGGTGAGCTTTGGCCTCTGCCAATCCATGTCCCATTCTGTATTTATCATGAAAGTCCACCAATATTTATTTTGCCTCCATTCTATCCAAACACCTTAGGTACAAACCCTCGTAATTGCGTTTGTAAAGTTGTCCACTCTTGAGCATGTAAGAGCTACTTTTGTTCTTCAAGGCTCTCCTTTGGGAACCGTTCATTTCCTCAAGGCAGTGATTCTATAATAGATAGTACACTATCTTGGTACCATACATCTATGATCACGCCTTGGTCGGTGTATGTTTGGCAGACCAGACTTTCTTCATACTTAAAGATTAGCTTTGTTAGGCCCTGGCCTCTTACCAATTTCATCGGTTGGAGTTCCAGGTCAAACTCTTGGAGAATTGCCATCCATTTTCCCCTCCATTCTCCCAGCTCATTCTGCATCAGGAGGGATTTAACTACTGCATCTGGGACTATCCCAATGAATTTACTCCTTAAAATGTAATATCTTAATTTCTTCACCACCTTGACAAGAGAAAAAGATTGCTTGTCTAGGTTTGGGTATCTGAGATCAACATCTTTGAAAGGGAAACTCATAAAGGTGATGGGCCTTTCATCTTCGCTATTCTTCTTCTGTGTGAGAATGCCTGCGCATGAGTGTTCTGGCGTGAAGGACTAGACCTTGAAAGGGATGGTGTAGTAAGGATTGGCTAGGAATGGTTCCGTGACAATGAAATTCTTAATTTCTTTGAAAGACTTGTTGGCTAGGAGAGCCCATTCAATCTTGGCATCTTTCTTGAGCATGTCGTTCAATGGTTTCACTATTTTTGTGAAGCCACTAATGAATTTCTTGACAAAGTTGATCTTTCCAAAGAAAGATTTTAGTTCCTTGTGACTATGGGGTGGTGTCAATTTTAGGATCAAATCCACCCTTTTGGGGTCAATAGATATCTGGTTTTCGAAGATGATATGCCCCAAGAGCTTTCCTTTAGTTACTGTAAACATGCATCTCTTGGGGTTGAGGGAGATCCCAAATTCTCTACACCTCTAAAGGCATTTTTTAAGGTCGCTTATGTGGTCAGCTCTTAATTTTGAGTAGACTGTGAGATCATCCATGTAGATGATAATGCACCTTCCAACTAATCCTTTGAAGGCTATGTCCATTGCTCTTTGAAAGGTGGCTCCAACATTAATCAATCTGAAAGGCATTCTTTGGTACATGAAAGTCCCCCACTTAGTGGTGAATGCTATTTTCAGTCTGTCCTCTTCCTGTACCATCACCTGATTATACTCAGAGTAGCCATCCAAGAATGACATAATTTGAGATCCATTAACCTTTTGCAACACTTCATCTTGGGATGGGAGCGGATAATTATCTTTTTGAGAGGACTTGTTGAGGTTCCAGAAGTCTATGCAAAGCCTGATTTCTCTAGTCTTCTTCCTTACAGGTACTAGGTTCGCAACCCATGTAGAGTGTCAAATTTGGAAGATGATCCTGGTGTCGAGCAACTTTTGGACTTCCTTTTGCATCAAGGGCTCTATAGTGGGATTTACGGGTCTTTGTCGTTGCCTAAAGGGCTTAGATTCTAGGTTGAAAGGGATGTTGTGTACTATGACTAAGGTGTCATATGTCTTTAATTCCTCATAACTCCATGCTATGACGTCTTGATACTCAATGAGAAGCTAGACCATTTTCTCCTTTTGTTCTTGGGTTCCCACCTTTTCGATGTGGACTTCTCTTGGTTCCTCTTCCGTGCCTAGGTTGTAAGTGTCACATTCCTTACCATTAGGTGTCACGTCAGGGTGTATTCTCCCAACAGTCTTATCACTGTCAAAGATCCTTTCGAGCTCTACCATTTCCTTGGGTATGGCATTGGTTTATAATTTTATGATGCCGTGATCGTCAGGCTCTTCAGGTTCAGTAGTTTCTTTTCTGTTATCCTCCTCGTCTATGATCTTCTTCTCGAACACACCAGCACACATGATGAATTATAAGATATGTTGGTCATCTTGGAAGACTTGAAAGTTAGTAACTTTATCTGGAATGGCCAGGGCTACGACAATTTCAACTGAGAATTTCTTTAGTTTCAATTTCTCCATGGGAAGTAATGAGCTGGCCCAAAGTGCCAACGCGTCAGCAAAAATGTTCTTTCTTCTTGGGATGGTTTTGATGTTAAAAGTGTCAAAGTCATTGATTAAGTCCCATGCCCTATTTCGGTAGGCTGAGAGCCTCTTGTCATTGCAAGTGTACTGACTACGGATCTGCTTGACCACCAATTGCGAGTATCCTTCCACTACCAAGATCTTGATTCCTTTCTCATGAGCTAGGAGGAGTCCACGAGAAAGTGCTTCATATTCTGCAACATTATTAGTACAAAGGAACTATAGCCTATAAGCAGCATAAAAGGACTTACCCCTTGGGTTTATCAATTCGATCCCGGCACCCGCTCCTTGCTTACATTTGGAACCGTCGAAGTGGAGTTTCCATATCCGAGGTGGCTTAGTAGGGCTGGTTCTGGTTGAGATTTTCTTAGAAGAATCCTTGGTACTTGGTTTTTGGCCCCTCTCTCCCTCACTACCGGAAGAAGTTGATTCTCTTGTATGTTGAGTATGCCCTGGTTTGAGGAGTTCATTGCCTTCATCTTCCAGTATTCCCTTGTGAAGAGGACATGCTCCATCATCTAAGGTACTCCAATCGCTAAGCATGTCCAGGGAAAGGTTTCTATCTTTCAGATCTGACCCACTATCTTGATCCTGAGGTCGGCTGTGTGTACGGACTAGGTTATCCATACCTGGTGCGATGTTCTTGCCATCTTCTATCCCTAGCATATCTCCCTTTATTGTCTATGTTTTTGGTGGCTCATTTGGTTGGGCAATTTGAGTCAACACTTCTGAGAGTGCCTCTTGAGAACTGGGGCATGTAAACTCAGAATGACTAGCCTGATGTAATCGGCAGTATCTAGGTAGTAATAAGATGTTGGGATCTGTGTCTTGACCCAGGTGCCGCAGGCTAGCCATTGTGCTATTGACAAAACTCTGGAAGATGTCATAACCGATCTTTAGGTCTAGGAGACCTTGGATAGGACTATGGTCTAAATTTTTGCCTTCTTGGATTTGAAACATGAAAATTTTGTCCAATCAATAAGTGCCCAAATCGGTTTGAGTGAACAAGACTTCATTTGGGGCATTGTATTATGTGATCATCCTTTTCAGCTTTGATTTTGTATCAATCTTGATCTGGTTGTTCAAACCTCTCCAAGGTAGCTAAAGTTAGGTGAAGTATATAGAGAGCCATCCTCTTAAGCATCTGGTCCATTCTTGGCTTAGTAACATCCCATAAGTTTCAAGGATGTACACTATGTGTATATCAATGCGTTCTTGTATCTGGGGATCTGTGACTAGTTGAATATGTACGTCTTTGAGCACACCAATTACTCTGACCTTAGTTTTGTCCAATTGTATGACCACCTGGTTCATTACTTGGGGTACCATCCCCAACTTTTGGCAAATTGATAGGGGCATAACATTGCATGAGGCTCCTTAATTGATCAGGCAGTTATGTAGGTTCTTCCCGAACATTCGCAAGTTGAGTAAGAATAGCGGGACCTTTGTCCTATCGTGAATACTGCTGGGAACTTCTCAGATGTGTTGACATTGGACATGGGTGCCCTGGTGTTGTTGGTCGATGGGCCAGGTCTTGAATGATCTAAGGATCTTAAAAGGGCTTCCTTTTGAGATGGGCAACCCTGTAATAATTCAAACATTGAGATGTTCGCCTTAGTTTTCTTGAGTTCATCTACTACATTGTACTTGTCATTTGACTAGGTCATTCCTTGGTAGCTAGCATATGTACCTTTCATAGGAGGTATGGTGTTCAGGCCCTTTGGAGGTATGGGATTGTTACTAGCCCTAGGATCTGGTGGAGTAGGTTGCTTTCTTGGAGGTATGCTGCCGGTGAGGGGTTCCTTTCTACTTCGAAGGTTATGCGGGTTTTGCTGGTCATTTTGGAAGGCATGAACCTCAGAATATTTAGGTTAATTTACTCTCTGAAAAGGGAACATGAATTCATCTTCTCCTATATAAGCTTTTGAGCTTCCCTCTTTTCCTGACTCATAAGAATCGAACACCATAGCATTGAATTATACCAGGGCCCCCTCTAGATTTTGGGTGTAGTGGTCTTGGGAGTTGTTCACATATCCATTATTGTCCTGATGCCTACTTGGAGCCCTGAGAAAATTGGTTTCTGACGCCTCATAAGTATTGGCGTTATCTGCTGGGATGCTGCCATTATATGGTCTAGTGTTCCATGGCCGGTTTGGCCTTTGCTGGCCAAATGGTTTCTCCTACGCATTGCTATTGCTATATGCATTGAAACCCTAGTTTGGATTCTGAGCGTATGTATTTGGACCAGCAGATGCTCGTTGGTATCCACCTTGATTTTGGGGTGGGTTTAGCTTCATTCTGGTGACTTCACTAGTGAGTTGTGATAAGGTCTTCTTTATGGCGTCTAACTCAGAAGCCATGAGAGCATCAGGCTCGTTGTGGGGTACAACCCTATGTTCTACGAATGCCATTTTGTGAGCTTCATAGCCTGGATAAGTAATGGATAGAGGCATGGTTGTATATGGTTGTGTTGGTATGGGTAAGTGATTGGCCAAGGCTTGATTGCTTGCTGCAAATGGGTGTGGGAAAACAAGGTTACTTGGGATGGGCATAGCCGCATAGCTTCCTTCTTGTGGGTCCATTTGTTGAGTAAAGTTGATGGCTTCATTATACACCTTTTCAATTGTATCTCTATCTGCCAGGGGAAGCCTTCTTAGAAAGATTGAGGTGAATGGGTCTAGAGCCTTTAGGTAAAATTGTATGACAACCTCATCTGGTATGGTGTAAGGAGCTTCTAGATTTTGATGCATTTTGTGAAAATGATGATTAAACATAGCAATGGGCTCCTTAGGATCCTTCCTCGTGGTTATGAACTGGTGATGTGTCGCAGGAGGATCAACATATAATTTGAATTGATTGAGAAATTTGGTTTCGAAGTCATTCCATACTGAGATAGACCCTCGTGGTAAATTAAGGTACCAGTTGTATGCAAATTCTCCTGAGGTGTATGGGAAGAGACAACAGACAACATCTTGGTGGGCAATCTCTTTACGGTTGCAAATTTCCTTGAAGGCGCGGATATGTTCTTCCACTGTCCTAGATTTTCCATATATGAATCATGTACAAAACATCTCCAGATTTTTAGGTAACTCATGGAGCTGCCCAACAAAGTTCAAAGGTGATCTTGTTGTGTTGGCAAAAAAGGCCATCGGATGAGGTTGCTGCAAATTTTGATTTAGCAAGTTCTAATTTTGAATGATGGCTGCAGTAATAGTTGGGGCAGCGATGTGAGATTGCTATCCAAGAGGATTCTGAGGTGTGTCAAGGTGATGAGAAGATTTATCCCTTGCTTTACCCTTGTAGCTGCGAGCCCTTTGGTGGTGAGTGAGTTCGAGAAAATTGCCTCTTTTCAAAGATGATCTAAGCACATGCTTGAACCTCTCTGGGGAGAAAGATCCAATATTATCCAGCTCTTGAGTCTTGAGGCCCTCCTTCTAGCGCCACTTCTGTTGAGCGTTGTTTTAACACAAGCCAACTTGCTAGGATCTCGAGATTCGATTTCTTCTCTTGAAAGAATAATAGAGTTATTCCCAAGGTTCTCCGGGGTCGGGTCACAACCTGCTTGGTTACTCAGTTGAAGATAAATGTGACTGTTCACGAGGAGGCCTTTGCTAGTATGTTCAAGACAACAAACTGCAAAATATTGTTAATGCTCTTTTTTTTGTGGGGTATTTTCCGTTTTAACAAATATGGGTGTTTGTAAATAGAATGCAATTTTGTGTTTTCAAGATGGTAATTTTCAGAATTAATGACAACATTTTAATGAGAGAAGAGTAACAAGAAATGAAGCAAATTACTAGAAAAGTGAAATCCTAAGGACATAAATCATCATAAACCCTTCCTTGTGAATTAAATGCTGGAGAGATTTGGAACAATCCACAAAGCATAAATCAGACCAAGTCACAATTCACTACTCCACGGATGCAAGCGTTTGGAGAGAAGACGTATTCGCTCGTGCAAGATGTTCAAAATCTATCAAATCGCGAAGCCACCAAGATGTGTGCACCCATGAGACGGATTTATCATTAAGCTCAAAGATGATCTCTTCCACACATTTGTCACAGCAAGGTAGATACACAGCAGAAAACTCCAACTAAAAGTAGCACGAATTCCTTCTGTGAACTAGGAGTCTTCTTCTCGATCTTGGTGGATGCTTCTTGGATTCTTCCCCTGGACTATTTCTAATGGTGGGAACTGATAAGAGACCCTTAGTTCCTCTAAAATGGACTATTTTTGTCCATTGATCAGATCTGGAGTCGAATTGGTGTTGAAAAATGTGACCTCACTAGAAACACCCAGTTCTTTGGACCCCGACCTCTACCCCGAAACTTGTAATGCTTTGAAATTTCCCAAGTGCCTCTCAAGATCTGTGAACTCAGAGGCCCCCAAAACTTTGGACTTATCGTGGGCTGAAAGGCTAAAAACATCTGAAGAGGCTGAAAGGCCAAAATCTTCGAAGGCCAAAAGGCCAAAAAAATTCCTACTGTATGGGCCGAAAGGCCGAAAAATACTGTCTTGATGAATTTTAACCAAGTGTGAAAATCTTGCCTGGTCTATTTGGTATTTGAACCCTAGAACTTTATCCAGTGAAGACTTCTTGGTGAGCTGCCCGAAGCCTCTGCATGATCCCTTGAACTTCTTCATAATTGATCTCTTTCCTTTTTACTTTGGTGACCCTTCATTCTTGCTTCTTTATGAAGATATTTAATTCAGAAGCAAAGAAAGTGATCTCTTCTTCATGCTGCAACATTCTATGTATCTCTTCTTTCATATAAAACAATTGCTGCAAGGCCTCCTTGGTATTGACTCCAGCTAGAACCTCTCTAAACTATTGGACTACTTCCTTGGAGAGACGTAGAGCTTGTTGGCTTTCAGCTCGGTAGACATTTAGGCCCACCCCGGTGAAGAATGTATCAATGTCATTGACCCATGTTATTACCTCCTCCTGCATTTCACTTATGAGGGCCTGGTACTTCTTGTAGGCCTTAATTATTTTGGCCATTTTCTTGGTCCAAGTCTCAAATTTATCCAATTCTTTGCCCTCATAAACTTTGACCAAAATCTGGAAGCATTTCTTTCTAATTACCTCCAAATCCTAGAGAGCTACCTACCACCTAGCTTCCTCAGCATCCATCCCCCCGTCATCTTCCACTAGGTTGATGAGTGAATTAACCTCAACAAAAATAGTCCTGTATGGCCTGAATATTGATGGGATTGCCTTCTCTCCGAACTGTTTGAAGTCATTTATCCAATCGGCACTCGCCTGGATAAAAGAGGGGGTTAATCCTGTAAGCAAATCTGGTGTAGCCCTTTTATCAATCATGGATTGTAATGAAGCCCCTAAACAGTTTGGGTCAATGGGACCCACCATCTTTTGGATGAACCCTTTCAATGCTTCATTCTGGTCTGTTAACACCTTGATGGTTTCTTCATATTTACTCATGAAACCCAGAGCATGCTTGAGTCCCAAGGCCACTAATGTCTTTCTTCCTTCTCTGGTTGGTTCCCCCAAGTCCACCTCTTTGAATGTGTAGTCTCCTGATGAACCCATGGTTTGAGAGGTGCTCGGGGGTGGGATAGCTATTTGTGCTGTCCACCGACCCTTAGGGTCTTGGGTCACATATGACATAGTTTTACCAGGCACACTCACATTTGCATGGTGGAAGGCTTGCTTCACAATAGTTATACTTGTATCTTCTCTGTCCATTTCACTTGTGTAGGTTCTTTTTCGAGGTTGTATCTCCTTGGTAAACCAAGTAGGTTTATCGGAGGCAGTTACTGGCTCATATGGCGCCAGATGGAGAATTGAGGTCAAGCCTTGTTTCCCTGGAGCCATCCCCTATTTTGATTCCTTATCTGCCCCTTTTTCTTGTCCATATTTTCCTTCTTCCATTCTATCCCCTTCCACATCCCTTTGGATTTCCTCCTCTTCCTTATCTTGCTCATTAACCTCCTTTTCCTTCTCCAGGCCCTGGTCCGCTGATGAATCAATTACAACTTCTAGCCTTAGACCAGTCATGGCCTCGAGTGAGGTTTGAAAAGGTGATGTGTCATTTGTGCCCACTACTCCTTCGGTTGCCTGAGTGGCACATGTTGAAGGGATTGATGTTGGTGGAATAAATGTTGGCATGACTTTAGTGGGAGATGAGGAGATTGTGGTAGTAGACGGAGGCGGAGTTGGTACAAGAGGAGGTGTTGGAGTCGGTAGGGAAGTTGGTGGAGTAAGTATGTGGGGTGGTGGTGTAAAAACCTAGCTCCCTCCAGTTACATTGCCTACTACTAAACCCTGAGTTACCCCACTGTCTTGGGTTTTAGGCCCTGGAGCAGAATTGGGGCCTACTAGTGGAGTAGGAACATTCACTGGAAGATTGGCGAACTGGACCGGTGGAGGAGTAAGGGCTACCTAAGGTTGTATGAGTGGTGGAGTGAGGGAAACTTGAGGTCATATGAGTGGAGGTTCCCTAGCGTATGTGTCTTGGCCTTGGTCTGAAAAACCTTCAAGTCCCTCAAAATCAGAGAGCATAAACTCATCCGGCCCTAATGGATCCACAGGATCATCCTGTGCTTTGGGATCCTCTCTATGTTTCTTAGTAGTATTTTTTTCTCTCTTCTTCTATAACCTGGTCTTCTAGACTAGGGGCTCACTTGCGTCCTCTTCCTCAAGCTCTTTCTGTAAAGTTTCCAACTGCAGAGACTCAAAACTCTTCCTCTTATAGGTTTTCTTCTCAGCGGTGGGGGAAGATTGGTCAGAGGTGGATGGGCCTTCTCCTAATTAGGGTTGTGACAATCCTGCTAGTGGGTCAATCTGGCCCGTCATTCTAGTTTTCTTAGGCCTAGGATTGGAGCCATATTCAACTGGTCGTTCATGACCATACACCATTCTTGGCTTCTTAGGGGGAGCCTTCTTGTATTTAGGAGCTGTTGACTTCTCCCCTCATTGTTTCTCTACTTTCTTGGAGGGCTCCATTAATGTTTTCACCAGGATCAAACTCATCTAATGTGGCTTCTTAACCCAATATATGGTGGTTTTTATCACGTGCCTTGCCCTGAAGTCAATGTCATCATTTTCATCTTTGTCTACCTCGGTGTTCATGATTGGCCGGTCATACACCTTATCTTGTGTGTAAATGTCTTCTAAGACATCCTCTGAATCACATTCCCATATCTTTGGGGAAATAGGAACCTTCAACACCTCTTTGGCCAGAGCTAGGTTCATTCTACAGTAATCTTAGATTCTAACCTCATGGTCATCTATACAGTTTATCCAATGATCTTCCAGATGTGGCTCATGTACATAGAATCTTCCGATGATATGGCTATAAGTACCTATGGGGTCAAAATGAGCTTGTACTATCTTGTAAACTGGCAAGGGGAAATCATCCCATTCAAACGCAAGGGATTTTCAAACCTTCATGTCATGTAGTGTATAGGGTCCCAAAGAGATGGGAAAGTCCCAATAGTGTTTCTTCTTATGTTTGATGTGCTCGTATGCATTCGCAAGCTGCCTGGCCATCTCCAGTATGATTATCCAGTCAGATGGATACTTGGGTAGCTTCTTTGGTTGTATGGTTGACCCAACTATCAGAATGTACATGAATGTCCTAAACTGGATGAAATAGGCCCCAATGGCCCTCACCTTAGCAGCAGCTTCTTCTGACATTCTTTTGGAAAAGTCACCCTCAACAGATCGGATGATTGCGAAAATGAATGCATCGTTGACTATTCGGTAATCAGGGGAATCCTCTGACATGTTTTCTCCCTTTACCAACTATGGGTATACAAGATGGGGCCATGCATTTGGATCATTCAGACTTCCCCTCTTGGTGAGGCTGGGATAATCTTCCCGTGTAGCTAGTAGATACATTATGTAGGTCCTCATGTAGAACTTTGGGTTATGCTTCACTGCTATCAACTGCTCATCAAGGTTGTCACTAATAATAGTGCCCCAGTTGAATCTATCCTTTTGTTCCCTGATCCTCTCTATCAATAGGATCATCCAGTCTTCAAGTTGGGTAGATTGTGGTAACCCTTACACCCGGATTATCATTGTTATAGCTGCCTGGATATCATCTCTCATGTAACCCCTCCAGAGGTCTATCTTGTCTAGTCTGTTCTTGGGAACTGGTTGCTTCAGGTATTCCTTATTCATCATCTCGTTTACTGTTTGCTCCCTGTTACCAAACCATTTGTTCCCCTTTTCAATGTAGAAATCATAGAACTTATCTATGCCTTTGTGGAGGTGAAAGACATCTTCAATGAAATCCAGCCTGATGTCCAATACAACCTAATCTTCCAAGTTTACCACCACCCTTTTGTCTGAATCATAGTGGTGAGCTAAGGTGATGATTAATTTTGAAGATGTAACAGCCACAGGGTGTGTGGCTGCATTTACTAGCCTGGATAGGACTAATGATGTACAATCCTTGGATCTTTTTGCTAGTTGGGAGCACTGGGTCAAGAATTCATTCCAATCTACGTTCCCGATGTTGGTATTAGATATCTCACTGTGTTTGTTCCCCACCTTTGAGCTAGGGGGATTCCCCTTGTATTGAAATTTCATTGGGGATACTATCTTTGGTTTAGTCATTCCTGCAAGAAAAGATAAACATCAGTAGCTTATTGAACAGAAGAACAATTTAAATTATGAAAGCAAGTAAAGAAAGCTGAAAAAATAGCTAAAGCGCAAGCTTTTCGCACTTTCAGACCTTTCGGGGATTTCGAACATCGAAAACTAAATCGAAGATCGAAACGTCTGAAAGTTTGAACATGCCAAAATGGTAAAGCCAAGGCCATTGGAGGTTTTAGAGTTTCAGACACTGAACTGGGAGAGGTTTTCTCAAGAACACCAAACCATCCGGACATGGTGAGGAGCCCAGATGGACCGATTGGAGGTTTTGTTTGTTCAACTTTTCAGACTTTTGGACCTTTCGGACATCCAAAAGGCCAAAATGTCTGAAATGGCACTTGGGGAGGATGAGATCTAGGTTTTGGCCTTTCGGAGGCCAAAAAACCGTGGTAAGCGCTACGACTAACAAAAATGAAAAAACCTAAACCTAGACCCGATGACCCAGGAAAAACCAAAGAGCCGATAGGGAGGGACGTCCCTATCGACGCACGATGACACAGAAGCCCCAAAGGGTGCCAAAACAAAGTGCACTAGGCTGGACAGGCACTAGGGACACCAAAAAAAACCTAAACCTAGGGAAAATTTAAAGCGCTAAACAAAGAAGAGTAGAGGAAACCTACCTCAATCGACTGAGTGAAGGGAGGGAAACCAAGCGATGACACGAAGGTGGACGGTGAGGAGGAGTAGATGGAATGCGAGTGAGAGCACAAACCAAAAAAATGCAAAGTGATGAAGCAAAGGAGGCTACCCCTTTTATAACCGGTGGGCTGATGTCAGCCGGTTCAGGGTTTCGGAGACCGAATCACCATAAACACAGACAAGGATTAAGAACCTTTCGGCCTTTCAGTGATTTTGGACTCTAAAATCACTGAAATATCGGGTTTTTGGCCTTTCAGCCATTTTGGTATTTCGGTGGACTTAGGTCTTCCAAAAGTTTGAAAGGGCCAAAAGGCTGAAAAAGGGTTCTTCCTGATCTTTCTTTGGTTTTAGTAATCATTTTTCGGTGGCTAATTGGATCTCTATGAGGAGTAGACATGATGGAAGGGAAAAAGGAAACAAAAGAAAAAGGGGGGTCCCCATGGTCAGAGGACCTAAAATGGGGTGTGTGTTGTGGACCCACAACAACTATCATACTCAGATTCTCAATGATCTGGCCCTTGGGCACCCTTCTTATCAAGAACAGTCTCCAGTTGTTCAGTAAGCACATAAAAATTATCAATCATGGCTTTTATTCTATTAAAATATGGTAGATTAGGGTAAAAACCTCCAAAAGCCAACCCATTTCTTTTGATTTATCTTTCAAGGTTCAACAACTCCTGAATCCTTGTTCTCCTTGTCTTGATCTCATCTTCATCAAGAATATTCCTTGTTGCATCCTCCTCAATACATTCACAATGGACATTTGTATTGGGAATTGTGGGAGTATATAATTTCCTGACTCTTGCCATGAAAACTTTACGATCAATGTATCTATATGAGGCTGTCCCCATTCTGCAACTTTCTAACCACTGGCTGACTGAATGAATGGCACCTTTGCCAATAGTAAAATCTGAAATTTTGAACTGTCTAGGGGTTATGGCCCCCTTCCTGTGTGATGCAAAGTGCTCATTGTCTGTTAACAACAACTATCATATAAATTCCATGGCAGCAACTCTTGTAGGCGCATGGTAAGGAAATACATGAGGTGGATGTATACATCCATATACCCTTATTATGGTATAGTTCTCTTCCAAGAAGAAATCTCCCCAATTATGGTCTCCCTCCCATTTATCCAAATATTCACTAGGCCTTAACAACTACATAACCTTAATTGGGACCCTTGTCCTGCTGATGCCTAGGCTCTGTACTATTGGATACACAATCCAATTTTGAAATGCACAGTAATCACAATCCCTAGATGTATAATTCCAAATCTCTATCCAAAACTAGATAGGATTAGGTCCATCTTGATAAAACATCTAAGGGGTCAAATTACTTACATCCATGATCACAAAATTATGATGCAACAAGAGATGAATGAGGATGGAGTAGTGTAAGAACTTGGGCTCTTTCTCCTCAGGATCTGCCATTTTCTTCTTAGTTTCTATGAATCCCTTATGCATGTTGTTAATGATATATTGTATATAATCATAGCTGGTGCTAGAATTCACCTCCTGTATATCTAGCACCATCATCAATATCCTGGCATTGATCTTATCTGCTTCCCCATCTATCCCCAACACTCTACACAGGGCATAGGAAATGTATTTAATGCAGAAATGTAGGTCCTTAACGTAATAAGGGCTTTTCCCAGATATAGGACCAAGATGGTTTCTCACTTCCTTGAACATGTGCTTCTGTAACGTTGCCCTAGCAATACTAGGCTTCAAATTTTACCTTGCTTCATGCTTACTGAAATCAATTCTCGTGGACATAGTGCTATACAAACCAAAAGCTTGCATAAATGAATTTCTGTTTAGGATGAGCAGGGCAATGCCATCATTCCTCTTAATCATCTTAGACAAGACATCATAATGACTGGCGAGGCCTAAGAACAAATCTACATCTATGTAGACATCAGGAACTATCAATTTAGCCAAACCACAGGCCCAAGGGTTTGATACTAGGATAGGTTTATCAGAATTCTTTAAAAAGTAGTTAAAAAGGGAAAAACCTGTTGTCCTCGGAGTCTCAGCATCCCTGATATTGCAGCAGTCATCTTTAAGCAGATTAGCATCTGCCCTCCTATTCTGAGTTGAACCTGGTAGTAATCTGAGGAATTCATCTGAGTAATTCCGTTTCCCTTTGGACTCTTCGTCTGCATCTTCACTTCTCCCGCTAGTAGAAGCCACACTGACTGCTTTGCTCATGTTTGTTGTGTTTGAATCCCTTCTTCTTTACCAATATTGAAACAAATCTATTTCCAAGACTCACTTCACTCCTCTATGCACATTTCTTAGAAATTCAAAGCCTCTTGATCAACTGAATACTCTACAACTTCTCTAGTTTCTTCTCTCTTCTCAGAATACCTAGCACTTCTTAGCTCTGAAATTCTGAAAGCAAGGTAAGTTAAAATGAATCCTCGATCAACTCTTTATGGAAATTGTTCAAAGTACATGGCTCATCATTTTGAAAATCATCAATTCATGTCTTCAATTCAGCATGCTGTGAATTAATTGAAAACCTAGCCATAGCCCTTGAGTGTGACTGGAAATAAAATTCATATATGTGCAAAACTTTATAAAATTCAAATGTGATGACATGTTTCACTGTGATTAGCTCTTTGTCATACATCTCAGCTACCCCTTTTTGACACAGTAATCAATATCCAAGCTTATCATTAGACGCTGAATGATTCATGTTGTCATGTCAGACACTGCCTCCTTTTCTTATGATTTCATATTAAGCGACTACACAACTGTGTATTATCTCCTTGTCGCTGACCCAAGTCTTTAACCCCTAATTCTTCTAGAGACTTAGCGACTATGTAACTTTCCCCATCTTAGTTAACCACAGTTTACTTCTGGCGATCACGCGACTGTGTAAATCAAAGTCGCTGGATGAAAAGTCTAACTCATGTTTTACTTAGAGACTCCGCGACTAATCGTTACTCTTAACTTTCACGGTTATCTCCATGTCACTAAATGCTTGCTTTTCTTTATGAGACCTCGCGACTACCTTTAGTCGCTTAATCGCTAAATACCAATATTAAGTGACTTATCTTTCAGAGACAATGCGACATACCCTTATCTCTTAGTCGTGAGTACCTTTTCCTCTGGGACCTTTTATTTAGAGACTTCACGACCACTGTAGGATCTCTGAATCATTGCATCTGACGGCTTCTGTTAAGTCGCTGAGTAATATATCATACCTTTAAATTTTCTGGAGACTACGTGACAACAAAGGTGTTTATACTTAGTCTCTTAGTCGCTTAATAGTATTTTTCCATTTGGAAACCACGCGACAAGCTTATTTAATCAACTCACCTTTGGACATGTGTCTCGTTCATTACTCGTCTCTGCATTGCTGAATGAAAAGCTGACTCAGCATCTCAATTTGGCAACAAGCCAACTGTGTTTCATTTCAAACTACATACGGTTATTCACAAAGTCTCAGTCATTTTTACTTAATCGCCATTCTTTCTGGAGACTACGTGACTGACTTTGTGCTGCTTACTTAACTGCGGGCCAATCTAGCGATTACGCGACATGAAGAAATCACCAAGTCTCGTGATGAACAATTAACTACTGATATTTTCTCATGACACCACGACTCATTTGTGGTCCCTTTCACGAACTACTGACCTGTTTACTCATTTAGCGACCACACAACATGAAGAGCTCTGCCAAGTCTCAAGGAAAAAAGGAATATGCCATCCAGATCACACGACTAGGCGACGAAGATTTTCAACACATGACTTAAGTGAACTCCCAAAAAGTAACACCAAAATAGAAGTGAGAAAAACATCTAAGGGTTTTTAAAATTTTCCTAATAAACAAGATCTAGGTTTTCGACGCTTTGCAATTTTATATGGGTTCTGACCTGAAAACCTGAAGATTTCAACAAGGAAAAGACAAATAAATTGAGAGACTTCTATTTTTAGGCAAGAAACAAGTATGAGGACCATAAAATTTTTTCCAAGAGACTAGAACTGGGAGTACAACCAATAGTGGCTCTAATGAGGATTGACTAAACATAGTTTATGGCAAAGAACCACAGAATCTCTGGTTGCAGACATCACCAAAAAATGGAGTAGAACACTAAAAATAGAAAGGAAATATTCACAAAAATTTACAAACAGAGAAAGGAAAGATTTACATATGATACATACTCACTTGTGCATTGCTTTGATTTTTACTCAAAGAAAGGCTTCAAAAATTGCCCATGCACAGGCAACTCAAAACTTTCTCCCTCCATATTTTTCAATAAATACGAGTCTTTGCCAAAATTGTCTGAAATAATATAAGGTCCTAGCCACAAAGACTCAAATTTTTTGTGCTTACCTTTGTCCTCTGCCCTTGCATTCCATTGGAGAACTAAGTCACCAGCCTGAAACTTTCTGTCAGTAGCCCTTTTGTCAAATATATACTTCATTTTTTGCTGTAATTTTATGTTTTCTCTCTGACTATTTCTCCTTGTTTCATCTAATTCTATCAACTGTATCATCCTATCTTGAATATTGTCAGAGACATCTAAATGTTCTTCTTGTATGAATTGGCAAACAGGTAATAGATTGTTAATTGACAATCTTGCTTGTAGACCATATACTAACTCAAAAGGAGACTTACCAGTTGCCTTCTTGAGTGTTATCCTATCATCCCAAAGAGCTAATTTCAATTTTGTGTGCCATGTTCTCTTATTTTGTTCTAGAGTCCTCTTCAGTATCTTCAATATTATTTTATTGCTAGACTCAGCTTGTCCATTAGCCTGTGGGTGATATGGGGACGAGTATGATATTATAATCTCATACTTTTCATAGAAACTTGTCATTTCTTCTGATTTGAAACTCATAGCATTGTCCATTACTAATTTACTAGGCACACCAAACTTGGTTAAAATATTATCCATGAGAAAATCAGTAACCACCTTACTTGTTTCTCTTCTTGTAGGGATAGCTTCAATCCATTTAGTAAAGTAATTAGTGGAAACTAATATCCAACTATGCCCTGCACTAGACTTCTCCTGAAATTCACCAATAAAGTCAATCCCCCATATAGAAAAAGGAGCCTCAATACTTACTGGATTCAGCAACAAAGCACCTGCAAATTTTAATTTATTGGAAAAACTTTGACATGGTTCACATTTCCTGACATGTATATAAGTATCTTTGAACAAAGTAGGCCAATAATACCCTGATCTCAAAATCTTATGGGTGGTGGTTTTAGCAGAAAAGTGACCTCCACATTCTCTTGGTCATGTGTTCCTGTCTGGTTCAGCTGTACTAAATCTAGGTTCTCCTTTGTCATAAGCTTTGCTAAGCCTTGTCCTCTTATTAATTTGGTGATATTGATTTCAAGTTTGAATTCTTGAATTCTTGTAATCCACTTACACCTCTTACCAGTTACCTCTGACTGTGTAAGGATATCCATTACTTCTGAATGAGGAACATAGGCCTGTACCTTAGCACAAACCAAGTAGGGCCTAAAAGACTTTATAGCCTTTACCAATGCATAATCCTGCTTTTTCATTATTTCATTGTTAAGCTCTGCAGTCTGCAAGGATCTACTATAAAAAGCTATGGGATGTTCAAATCCTTGTTCATCCTTTTGAAGCAATATAGAGCAATAATTGTATGAAATGATGCAAATGAAAATAAAGAGAAAGGCTTAGCATAATCTGGAGATTTCAAAACTGGAGCCTCTTGCACTACCTTTTTTATTCTTTCAAATGCTTGTTGAGCTTCTTCATTCCAAACAAACTTGGCATCTTTCTTTAGCAATTTTACAATGGGTTTAACAATTTCTGCAAAATTGGCTATAAATCTTCTGACAAAATTTATCTTTCCTAAAAAATATTGCACACCTTTTAAATTCTTTGGAGCAATCACTCTTTGAATTGCTTCCACTCTCTCAGGGTCTATCCTTACCCCTTCCCTGGACACTATATGTCCAAGAAACTTTCCCTCTTTGACTGCAAAATGACACTTCTTGGGATTTAGTGAGACACCATATTCCAGTGCTCTATTGAAAATCTTACCCAAGTGATCACAGTGATCTATAGCCTTTTTGGAGTATGCAGTCAAGTCATCTTGATAAATAATCATGAATAGATCTATGAATTCCTTGAAAGTGACATCCATGGCCCTCTAAAAAGTTGCCCCTACATTTATTAATCCAAAAGGCATTCTGATATACACTTATGTTCCCCATGGAGTGGTAAATGCAGTTTTATACTGCTCTGTTTCTTTAACTAAAACCTGGTTGTAACCTGAAAAGCCATCCATCATTGACAAAAATTCACAACCAGTCACCTTATGCAACATTGCTTCCATATTGGGCAGTGAATAGTTATCTTTTAATGAAGCA
>MU225807.1:1204009-1246077 GCA_018584345.1 Thuja plicata | reverse complement strand
GAAGCGTAGGGGAAGAGGATCATAATCGATCATTCCCGTTAGTTGGCCAAAAATAATTGGATTTCCCATCATTGGATTGGCAAGTCCAAAGGAAATTCAATTCAGTGTTTTTGGGCACCAACACATCCAAAAGAAACTTATTGATGTCAGTTTCTGCCTTGAATGCCTCATCTAATATCTTATTAAAACCCTCAATGTCCAAATTTGATCCCAAAATAAATGCCTCATTATTAGGCATTTTGCTGTCAAACTCATTCCTCCAGGCATCTAAAGCCTTTACCTGATCATCTTCTCCTCTTAGGGAGGGAACAAATCTATTAAAATCTACAGAAAAGAGGCTCAATTTAACCTCTATTTGATTCAATTTGCCTTTGAAAAATGAGAGAGCAACATTGACCTTTTTGATCTCATCTTCCACCTCTGTTACTATCTCTGGAAAATATGATCTTAGGGTTTGCAAAGATGCAAGCTTTTCAAACAATTGCACTCTGGTAGACCATTTGGTTAAATAGGGGTTTAATATAGCAAGATACCCCATGACCTCAGCATGCAAAGTTGGCAATTTGTTATAGGCATTAAGGACAACATCAGCCTTATCTTTCAAGACTTCAATTCTGTGTTGGAGAATGCCCTTAAATGCATTCAAGGCAATTTCATTTTTATTCTGTCCTATATCCTCCTTCTCAACCACTTCTTTTGATTTTGCCTTATCTTCAATTTGCAAAGGCTGTGGTTATACATGCAAATGCATCACCTCAGGCTTTTCTTCTAATTCCTCTAATAGCTTTGCAATCACCTGATCTTGCTGATGTATCTTGATGTGGCACAATTCTCTGTCTTTGGCCAATGCATTGGTCTCCTCTATCAACATGCTACACTTGTCAGAAAACTGTTTAGTCTTGTCCTCATTCAAGTGTGCCCAATGTGTCATGATCTGGGATATTTCCAAATCCCCTGTATTCTGTACATACCAGACCATTTTCTTTCCCACCATGTTTTCTTGAATGTTTATCAGCTGAGGCTTATGGTCCTTAGGACAAAGGTTCCACATTGCAAAGGCTTGATATTTTGGGCTATACCCAAATCCTTTAATCATATCCCCTATTTGCATCTCACTTGACATCTTCAAATCTGGCTGCTTTCGTATTTGATCAATTATGAAGGCAGAAGCCAAATCCCAACCCTCAACAAGCAATATGCCACTGTCCAATACCATTTTTCTGGCTTCATCAAGTGAGATGTCCTCACTTTCTGGGTCATATGATTGCATGGCCACTAGGGCCTCATTTGTTATTGTTTCCTCCCCATCAACAGTTAACTGAGCTCTAATTTTCTCCTTTTTATACCACCTTAGGAAGTCTTTAAACTCCTTAGTCTTGATGAAATTATGATCATTTAGAAACTATTATTGATGTATCATTCTTTCATCAACACAAGCCTTAAGGGGTAATTAAACCTTCTCCTCCATATCAGGTTGCTTTTTCTTGCCCTCCCTAATCAATTTTCTTAGGTTATGGTCATATAACCTATTTCTAGGCACTAGGGCACTTGCTTTATCTTTTTTCTTCTCTTGCCTTTCAACTGAAGGCTGGCCTATCTCAATCTTTTGCTTTTTAGCTAAAGGCTCCTCTACATCATCAAGTTGAGTGGCCTCTGTCAAGTCAACAATGTGGCCTTCAGCTCCTTGCAACTGTGGTATCTCAGCAACATCCTGCTGAGGTTGAACATATCTAGTAGGATGGGCATAGTCACTGTACTACTACTATCATACTCAGATTCTGAATGATCTGGCCCTTGGGCACCCTTATTATCAAGAATAGTCTCTAGTTGTTCAGTAAGCACATAAAAATTATCAATCATGGATTTTATTTTGTCAAAATATGGCAGATTAGGGTAAAAACCTCCAAAAGCCAACCCATTTCTTTTGATTTGTCTTTCAAGGTTCAACAACTCCTGAATCCTTGTTCTCCTTGTCTTGATCTCATCTTCATCAAGAATATTCCTTGTTGCATCCTCCTCAATACATTCACAATGGACATTTGTATTGGGAATTGTGGGAGTATATAATTTCCTGACTCCTGCCATGAAACCTTCAGGATCAATGTATCTATATGAGGCTATCCCCATTCTGCAACTTTCTAACCATTGGCTGACTGAATCAATGGCACCTTTGCCAATAGTAAAATCTGAAATTTTGAACTGTCTAGGGGTTTTGGTCCCCTTCCTGTGTGATGCAAAGTGCTCATTGTCTATTAACAACAACTGCCATATAAATTCCCTAGAAACAACTCTTGCAGGAACATGGTAAGGCAAGACATGAGGTGGATGCATACATCCATATACCCTTATTATGGTATAGTTCTCTTCCAAGAAGAAATCTCCCAAATTATGGTCTCCCTCCCATTTATCCAAATATTCACTAGGCCTTAACAGCTGCATAACCTTAATTGGGACCCTTGTCCTGCTGATGCCTAGGCTCTGTACTATTGGATACACAATCCAATTTTGAATTGCACAGTAATCACAATCCCTAGATGTATAATTCCAAATCTTTATCCAAAACTGGATAGGATTAGGTTCATCTTGATAAAAAATCTAAGGGGTCAAATTACTTACATCCATGATCACAAAATTATGATGCAACAAGAGATGCATGAGGATGGAGTAGTGTAAGAACTTGGGCTCTTTCTCCTTAGGATCCACCATTTTCTTCTTAGTTGCTATGAATCCCTCGTGCATCTTGTCAATGATATGTTGTATATAATCATAGCTGGTGCTAGAATGCACCTCCTGTAGATCTAGCACCATCATCAATATCCTGGCATTGATCTTATCTGCTTCCCCATCTATCCCCAACACTCTACACAGGGCATAGGCAATGTATTTAATGTAGAAATGCAGGTTCTTAAAGTAATAAGGGCTTGTCCCAGACATAGGACCAAGATGGTTTCTCACTTCCTTGAACATGTGCTTCTATAACATTTCCCTAGCAATACCAGGCTTCAAATTGTACCTTGCTTCATGCTTAGTGATATCAATTCTGGTGGACATAGTGCTATACAAACCAAAAGCTTGCATAAATGAATTTCTGTTTAGGATGAGCAGGGCAGTGCGATCATTCCTCTTAATCATCTTAGACAAGACATCATAATGACTGGCGAGGCCTAAGAAAAAATCTACATCTATGTAGACATCAGGAACTATCAATTTAGCCAAACCATAGGCCCAAGGGTTTGATACTGGGATAGGTTTACCAGAATTCTTTAAAAAGTACTTAAAAAGGGAAAAACTTGTTGTCCCCGGAGTCTCAGCATCCCTGATATCGTAGTAGTCATCTTTAAGAAGATTAGCATCTTCCCTCCTTTTCTGAGTTGAACCTGGTAGTAATCTGAAGAATTCATCTGAGTAATTCCGTTTCCCTTTGGACTCTTTGTCTGCATCTTAACTTTTCCCGCTGGTAGAAGCCACACTGCCTGCTTTGCTCATGTTTGCTATGTTTGAATCCCTTCTTATTTACCGATATTGAAACAAATCTATTTCCAAGACTCACTTCACTCCTCTATGTACAATTCTTAGAAATTCAAAGCCTCTTGATCAACTGAATACTCTGCAACTTCTCTAGTTTCTTCTCTCTTCTCAGAATACCTAGCACTTCTTAGCTCTAAAATTATGAAAGCAAGGTAAGTTAAAATGAATCCTCGATCAACTCTTTATGTCAATTGTTTGAAGTACATAGCTCATCATTTTGAAAATCATCAATTCATGTCTTCAATTCAGCATGCTGTGAATTAATTGAAAACCTAGCCGTAGCCCTTGAGTGTGACAGGAAATCAAATTCATATATGTGCAAAAATTTATAAAATTCAAATGTGATGACATGTTTCACTGTGATTGGCTCTCTGTCATACATCTCAACTATCCCTTTTTGACACAGTAATCAATATCCAAGCTTCTCATTGGATGCTGAATGATTCATGTTGTCATGTCAGACACTTTCACCTTTTCTTATGACTTCATATTAAGCGACTACGCGATTGTGTATGATCTCCTTTTCGCTGACCCAAGTCTTTAACCCCTGATTCTTCTGAAGACTTAGTGACTATGTAACTTTCCCCGTCTTAGTTAACCACAGTTTACTTCTGGTGATCACGCGACTGTGTAAATCAAAGTCGCTGGATGAAAAGTCTAAGTCATGTTTTACTTTTAGACTCCATGAATAACCGTTACTCTTAACTTTCACGATTATCTCCATGTCACTGAATGCTTTCTTTTCTTTACGAGACCCCACGACTACCTTTAGTTACTTAATCGCTGAATACCAATATTAAGTGACTTATCTTTTAGAGACAATGTGACATACCCTTATCTCTTAGTCATGAGTACCTTTTCCTCTGGGACCTTTTATTTAGAGACTTCGCGACCACCGTAGGATCTCTGAATCATTGCATCTGACAGATTCCATTAAGTCGCTGAGTAATATATCATACCTTTAAATTTTTTGGAGACTACGCGACAACAAAGGATTTTATACTTAGTCTCTTAGTCGCTTAATAGTCTTTTTCCATTTGGAGACCACGCAACAAGCTTATTTAGTCAACTCACCTTTGGACATGTGTCTCGTTCATTACTCGTCTCTACATTGCTGAATGGAAAGTTGACTCAGCATCTCAATCCGGCGACAACCCGACTGTGTTTCATTTCAAACTGCATATGGTTAGTCATGAAGTCTCAGTCATTTTTACTTAACCACCATTCTTTATGGAGACTACGCGACTGACTTTGTACTGGTTACTTAACTGCGGGCCGCTCTAGCAATTATGCAACATGAAGAAATCGCCAAGTCTCGTGATGAACAATTAACTATTGATCTTTTCTCATGATAGCATGACTCATCTGTGGGCCCTTTCATGAACTACTAACCTGTTTACTCATTTAGCGACCACGCGACATGAAGAGCTCTGCCAAGTCTTGAGGAAAAAAGGAATATGCCATCCAAATCACGCGACTAGGTGACCAAGCTTTTCAACACATGACTTAAGTGAACTCCCAAAAAGTAACACCAAAATAGAAGTGAGAAAAATGTCTAAGGGTTTTTAAAATTTGCCTAATAAATAAGACCTAGGTTTTTGAGGCTTTGCAATTTTACATGGGTTATGACCTGAAAACCTGAAGATTTCAACAAGGAAAAGACAAATAAACTGAGAGACTTTTGTTTTTAGGTAAGAAACAAGTACGAGGACCATAAATTTTTTTCCAAGAGACTAGAACTGGGAATACAACCAACAGGGAACTTATTCTTAATAGGTTGCTTATCCTATTTACTGTCCTCTATGTCTTCCTTAGGGTAATATAAGAAAATGGAAGGTCATTAAAATGTAATATGTGAAATGGTGTGGAGTAGTGATTGAATGTATTGTTATTACTATTAGCTAAAATATATTTTTGAGATAGTGGAGAAGGTAAGATTGTCCTCTTAGCCCCAAATTTCACAAAGGAAAGATCCACTTTGATCAACCATGAGAAAATGGTTAATGCACAAATGCACCAATCGATCAGAAATAAGAAGGAAGAAGAAATCCTTTCAATCCCAAATAATGGATGAAGAGTATATAATGGAATTTATTGAAACCTTAATTAAAATGAATTGAAGACAAGTACTAACCTCAAAATATAGCAGATCTGGAAAAGCCTATTTTCTAATGTCTGTGTCAGGTTTTGGGAAATTCTGCAACTGGATCTAGAACAGAAACAGAAATGCAGAGACAGACAAAACCCAAAAATATTTTCCTTTTCTGAGTTAGGTCAACCTTAACCTCTTTGGCAGGGCACAATTGTACCCCAAAATGTTTGACCTTGACCTACACTGCTCTGACGGAAATTATATTCACAGATCTTGAAAGTTGGCCAAAAAGGGTATCCGAATTTGATCTAAAATTTATTGTCCTGTACCTGTACCTGCAACAAAAATGGTTTTTTTTTTTTTGTTGGGGAGGGGTTTTTCTTGGTCAAACCCTAGTTTTTGAATTAACCTTAAAGTATAATTGAAATTGCATAAATAAATAAAGCAAATAAATAAATTCACCTTGCTTGTATAAAAACCCTTGTGGAGGATTCGAATCCTTGGATCCATGAGTATGTATGCACCAAGTGAATGTAGAATTTAGAATGTAGGATGTCTCAAATCAATTTCTTTTAGATCTTCAACACCAATCTTGAATGGATCTTGAAAGAGTAGGAGACTTGCATGGATGTGGATGGAGAAATATTCAACAAGAGGGCTCCATAAAGCTTGAATCGTTCAAAGGCTACCAATGGATCTCCTTGATGAACTGAATTCTTGAATGTCTTTGAATGCTTGAATTCTTGAGATTAGATGCTTGCTTCAATAGATCATGCATAGAGTTGTCTTTCACATTTCTATTTCACTTAGAGAAAATGAGAGGAGAAGGATTCCATACTTACGAATCTAGGAAACAATCTTTTAGAGAGGCCTACATAGGAGAATTAAATTACAATTACACCTATACCCTTAGAAGTGGACCTATATTAAATATAATTTCAAGGATCTTTTCCTCGAAGACCAAAATAACTGACTTGGAAGCGGGAATTAAATCTTTCCGAAGCCTGACATCCAGAAACTTGAGAAATATGAAATCTAGACCTTGGGTCAAGGTCGAGGTCATCTCTGACCTAGGTCAGGGTCAAGGTCAACCTTGAACTAGAAGGTTGACCTTGACCCTGAGGTCAAGAATCTTAGGTCTACAATTTAGGATGCCAAAAATAGGCCCAAGAGAAGTGGAAAAAGGGGCAGAATAGGGGTAAAAGCCAGAACCAAGTCAGAGACCCATTCAAGGTGCTTGAAATGACCCCAAACCACTTATTCAGAGGGATAAACCAGTCCAAAATGAAAGTACTTCCATTTTATGACTATATATTTAGCCCCCACTTTAGATAGAGTATGGACTCTATGCAAACTCTTGGTAAAGGAGACCACAAAGAGAAAATAATCTTATTGAAATCAAAAAGGGAATAAGGAATCCTCAAGCCCCCAGGGACTTAAGTATTTATCAACCCTAAGATCACAATAAGAGAGACATCACCAATCAAAGAGAAAAAGAGAGAGGGTGTGATTACCTCACCCAATGATAACCTATGTCCCATTGTGAATCACACAAGGAAAAGGTGTAACTGGAAAGATGGAGTTGAACCGCCAAGTGAATGTGGCTACTCACTAGTCAACCCATCAAGGATTTACTCTTAGGAATATTCTACTTCAAAAGAGAAAAGCCAAAATATAGAGAGATCAATTCTTAAGGACACCTTCCGACCTTAAGGGATCAAAAATATTTGTATATTGAAACTAAAGGGATCAAGAGATCCTTGTAAATTGAAACTAGAGGGATCTAGAGATCCTATAAGGTAAAAATCCATGTTTTAAGGATTAGTCTGTAATCCACAAAGGGAAAAAAAGGTTATAAGTTTTGAGTTTGAAAATATTTTGAGAGTGCGTGTGTGCAAAAAGTGAGTAGAGTGTATTCCCCCATGTTAAATTCATTGCTAACACTTTAACATGAGCAATGGATTTAACGGAAACATAAACAACTCCACTAATTACATTTCCTCTACGAGATGCCCCCAAGAAAAGACAAATCAAGGGAAATACCACATAAACATACAGAGAACATAGAAGGGATCTACCTACCCTGGGGTCAGTATGATCATAAGAAAATATGTATATATGATATTATATTATTGCAAATGAATTGACATCATTCCCCAAAGAAAGTAGAACTAAAATCACAATGGAGGAAAGAAAACACAAGAGTTACAAAGAAGAGTCTTTTTGGACCACAATATGGAGACCAAAAAGAATCTATGCTACCATGTCGCAAATCCAAGCGGACTACACAAGGAAAACATTTATGAATAATAGCACAAGTACAACATACCATGGAACAATATATAGAAGAATAGAGATACATATAGAAGAATATTACAACAGGTTTGATTCCTTTATCACCTTGCACCAAAAAAGTAACAAGGGTCGTATAAAAGAATATAACAAATATTTAGAAAATATAGTACGGGAGAAGCACAGTACAACAGGAAAACACATAAAAGGATACCATGAAGGACAAGTCAATCAAGTGCATCGCCTACCCTCCCCATCTTGGTTTATATCATTTAGGGAAGATGGGAAAATCACAAGAGGGACTATATCCAACATTGTAGGAATAATAGCCAGTTCCAAATAAGGATCCTCTTGAGAATCACGATGTTCAATACTAGGTGTAATGATCAGTTGTGTGGAAATCATATGAGGTAAATCAATATCAAGATCAATAGTCTCATATTCATTGTTAGTATTAGTAGGATCATCAAGAGTATCTTCTTCATCAAGATTAATCAAAATAGGATTTAAGATATGAATAGAATCATCATAATTATTCATCTTAACATCATTATTAACATTAACTTCCTCCAAAACATCAGGAATAGGCTGGTCAAAACAAGGTAAAGAATTTCAAAGAACAGAAGCATGGGCCCTAGTGTGAGCTCGATGCTTCTTATGATGTTCATTGGCAGATTTGTTATGTTTTGTCTTGTTTTAAATATGTTGAGAACTAGGAGGAACAACAACCAGATCCTTCACAGGTTTTATAGGAGGATTAGTAGGACTCTTAGTAGGCTAGAAAGTGATACTAGGAGTTTGATTAATGGAACTGGAAGCAATGGATATAGGAGGTATGGAAGGCGTAGGAAAAATACCAGGTTAAGATCCATCCAAGGCATGCTTAACTCAAGAATCATTCAATATTTATAGGATTGATATGAGCAAAAAAGGTTATTAGGTCGAGAAGAACATGAATTAGGAAATGAAGGCCAAAAGAAGTCAAGGGTAGCACAATCCCTAGGCCTAGAAGGTTGATATAAGCTATGATTAATCATTTTCACAGCTTCATCATGAATGAACTTAATACACTTATAGATATGAGAAGCAATGACATGCATGGCAGTCAACCAAGGCAAACCAAGCTTAACTTGAAATTGATCAGAAGTAGGGACAACAACGAAGGTAGTGTCCACAACTTTACCAAAAAGTTCAATAGGTAAGATAATAGAACCAAATGATGGATAGAGAAAACCATTACAATTTTGAATCCACACATCAAATGTATCATAATAATCACGCTGTAAATTCTTCATAGAAAGGTTTTCTTCAGTGATAACATTGACTAAGGAAGTAGGGTCAACAAGACAAGCATGCATAGGTATCTTAACAATCCTAGAATAAATGTAAATGGGACCATCAGGAGATTTAATGGTCTCAAAATCATCAAAGGTGCTTGAGAGTTCCCTAGGTCTTTTATCATTAGGTTTTTTTGAAGGTTTAGAATGAAGTTTCAGTTTAAGTTGAGGTGGAGGCAAATGATATTAAACAATAGTTTGAGATGAAACAATGCACTCCACATGGTTAACAATATGGTTGAGATCATCCATCTTTGAATCATAAACAATATCCATAGAAGATGGTTGAGCAATGGTATTAGTATCATGTGAAGGCAAAGGATTCGTGTAGATTTGAAGGTTTTGATTAGGAGGAGAGACATATTTGTTCCCACTACCATCAAAATGATCAACAGATAAAGCATTAGAATCAATTAAATCTTGAACCTTATGTTTTAGGGAATAACACTTCTCAGTATCATGGCCATTCTAACGATGATATTGACAAAAGGCTTTGGGATCAAAGGATTTTGATGTCATCATAGCAGGAAGAAGAGGTCAAATAGGAGGAAAAGTAATCATATTAGTAGTTAACAATTTACTTATAATTGAATTTAAAGATTCAGAAAGAGGAGTAAACGTACGATTTAAACAAAAAGCAGTGGATGCAGAAGTGACATTGTGAGATGCAACATCAATTTGATCAACAACTACATTGGTTTTTTTACTTATTTTGACATAGTTTTTAGGCTTCTGAAACTTGTTGGGATTAGGAGCAGCATCACTCTTATCAACTGGAACATGAGCCATTGGAGTGTTACTCTCAAATTGACTCACTTGTAATTGATAATGATGAAGTGCTGCACAAAGTTGTTGAAAAGAGGTAAATTCAGTAAGCAAAATCTTATCTCTAATATCCTTTTGCAAATTTGAAATAAAAATATGTTGAATATCAATATCAGGAATAGGATAAGAAATTTGAGCATAAAAATGCTTAAATCTACCAATAAATTTAATTAATTTTTCTTTAGCATTCTGTTTACAATGCATCAAATCAGTTAAGGATACTTGTGAACCAATGTTATTTTGGAACTGTTGGATAGAGGTATTAGCAAGTTTTGGAAAAGAATCAATAGAATAAGGAGGCAAGGAACAATACCATTGCAAAGCCTTATCATGAAAGGTTCTAGCAAACAACTTGGCTAAAATCTTATGGTCATGAGCATAGTCACTACAAAGGATTTGAAATGTTTTAACATGAGTGACATGATCTCCCTTACCAGTGTAATTCTCAAGGCAAGGCGTATTGGCTTGCTGAGGGACATGAGCATGAATAATGTATAGGGACAAAGGACTACCCATGTCACATTTAGGAATAATAAACTTGGATTGAGTTAAGGATGCAAGTTGTTGTTGTAAAGAGGACATAGTTTGAGCCAAACTAATAATTGTGAAATCATTAGAAGAAATAGGAGGCATAGAAACATTTGGAACACTAGAAAAAGTGTAGGAAGCAACAAGAATGAGAGATACAATCAGTGGAAAACTTGGAACCACAGTTGGAAGAGGATTGGAATATGCAAAAGGAACACTATGGTATGAAGGATGTGAGGTAGGTAAAGATACCGGTGGAACACTCACAAGAAGATATGGAGGTGGAAGATTCAAAGGTAGAGGATTGGAAAATGTAGTGAGAAGAGTTATGCTCCGTAGAAGGATTAGAATCATGAGTGATCAAATTATGATTTGGAATCCTAAGGAAAGGAGAGGAAGACTCAGGATCAAAGGAACCCATAAGTCTATGACTTCTTCTAACTCAGATATTGTAGGTAGGACTAGAGGTAGTAAATCTCATACACCAATGTAATGTAAATGAACTAAACTAATAAAATATAAATTAAAGAACATACAAGAAGGATAATCTAATATGCATGCAAGATCTAACATGAAATGTAAATCTAACACCAAAAATAAAGAGTTGTCTATCGCGGGTTCACCAAAATGTAATACAAGAAAATGGAAGGTCATTAAAATGTAATATGTGAAATGGTGTGGGGTAGTGATTGAATGTATTGTTATTATTATTAGATAAATTATATTGTTGAGATAGTGGAGAAGGTAATATTGTCCTCTTAGCCCCAAATTTCACAAAGGAAAGATCCACTTTGATCAACCATGAGAAAATGGTTAATGCACAAATGCACCAATCGATCGAAAATAAGAAGGAATAAGAAATCCTTACAATCCTGAATAATGGATGAAGAGTATGTAATGGAAATGATTGAAACCTTAATTGAAATGAATTGAAGACAAGTACTAACCTCAAAATATAGCAGATCTGGAAAAGCCTATTTTTTGATGTTTGTGTCAGGTTTCACGAAATTCTGCAACGAGATCTAGAAAAAAAATGCAGAGACAGACAAAACCCAAAAATATTTTCCTTTTCTGAGTCAGGTTGACCTTGACCTCTTTGGTGGGGTGCAATTGTACCCCAAAATGTTTGACCTTGACCTACACTGCTCTGACAGAAATTTTGTTCGTGGATCCTGAAAGTTGGCTGAAAAGGGTATCCAAATTTGATCTAAAACTTGCTGTCCTATACCTGTACTTGCAAGAAAAATGGTTTTGTTTGTTGGGGAGGGGTTTTCCTTGGTTAAACCCCAGTTTTGGAATTAACCTTAAAGTATAATTGAAATTGCATAAATAAATAAAGCAAATAAACAAATTCACCTTGCTTGTATAGAAACCCTTGTGGAGGATTTGAATCCTTAGATCCACAAGTATGTATGCACCAAATGAATGTAGAATGTAGGATGTCTCAAATCAATTGCTTTTGGATCTTCAACACCAATCTTGAATGGATCCTGGAAGAGGAGGAGACTTGCATGGATGTGGATGGAGAAATCTTCAACAAGAGGGATCCATAGAGCTTGAATCCTTCAATGGATACCAATGGATCTCCTTGATGAATTTAATGCTGGAATGTCTTTGAATTCTTGAATGCTTGAAAGTAGATGCTTGCTTCAATAGATCATGCATAGAGTTGTCTTTCAAATTTCTCTTTCACTTAGAGAAAATGAGAGGAGAAGGCTTCCTTATATATGAATCTAAGGCACAATCTTCTAGAGAGGCCTACATAGGAGAATTAAATTCCAATTAGACCTATACCCTTAGAAGTGGACCTATATTAAATATAATTTCAAGGGTTATTCCCTCGAAGACCAAAACAGATGACCTGGAAGCGGGAATTAAATATTTCTGAAGCCCGCCATCCGGAAACTGCAAAAACATGAAATTTGGACCCTGGGTCAGGGTCAAGGTCAACTCAGACCTAGGTTAGGGTCAAGGTTGAGGTTTACCTTGACCCAGAAGGTCAACCTTGGTCAAGAATCTTACGTCTACAGCTCAAGATACCAAAAATAGGTTGGAGAGAAGTGGAAAAGGGGCATAATAGGGGTAAAAGCCAGATCCAAGTTAGAGACCTATTCAAGGTGCTTGACATGACTCCAAACCACTTATGCAGAGGGCTAAGACAGTCCAAAATGGAAGTTCTTCCATTTTCCAACTATACACTTAGTTCTGAGGAACTTTCTTCTTTTTGTTTGTACCTTTTTCCCTATTTGAGGCTTCCTTTTGTATGTCCTTACTTGTCCTTTCTTGACCGGTGAAGGAATTGCATCCTTTTTTGTCTGACTTCTAGTCCTAGATGTATTAGTAGTCCTAGGTGTCTTTTTTGGTGGTAGTGATGGTGCATTGGACTCTATGGATTCAGAGTCACACAAATTTTCTTCTTCACCGACGGGTGACTGTCCCTCATTGTCGTCCTTTTGTTCAGTCTCCTCATCATTTACTGACAAATTTTTATTTAGTGCCTTGACCATTTTTTACTTCTTCCTATCAATATTCTTCACAACTAAGCCTATTTTTATTATTTCATTGGCTTCTTCATAGGTTCCAAACCTAGGTTGTGACTTTTCCAATGGTTCATTTATCAATGCTTCAATAGCATTGGTGGCTTGATCTATGTTGACCTCATAGTCAAGTGGTGCTAGCCATGCTATCCTCGGTACAACTAGCTTGATATAGGTGTAATCAGTGTCCACCATAAAATATATATCAGTCTTATAATTTTCTAGTAATTGTTCTGGAATCCTCATTCTTTTCTACATTCTTTTTTGTAAAACCAGTAAAGTATTCATCCATACATGATACAAATTTATCACCTAGTGACTTGATGTATTCACTAATTTGTATGGTCACTGGTTAGGAAGTATCCCAGTTGACATTTCCTATGGATGGGAAGGATTTTTGAAAATAGAAAAATATGCACATTATAAGTGAACCAAACTTACATGAGTTAGAATTTGCAATCCTGATTGTCCTCATGTTCTCCTCCAATTGCTTCATTAGAAGCTCAAAAAAGTCCAATTGTAGACCCTTCTTTACTATCTTATGGGTAGTGTCAGCTGCTCCACATGAAATTTTGTTTAACTTGCTGGCCTAGTAGAACTTGTACCCTAACACACATGCACTAAATTTTAGTTCTGGATCTTTGATGGTGTTAACCTTTAATCCTCTGTTATCCCATAATGCACCTGTCATCTTCTCAATGTCAGGGCGAGGAGGGTGTTTAAGTGCCTTGTAATTCTCAATTATAGGATAATTGGTTACAGTGTGTATCACATCTCTGGTGATCGGTTTTGGCTCATCTAGTCACATCTTTTGGTCATGCACTATGATCAGTACTACCCAAATCCATTTAGTCTTGAACTCTCTCGGGAACATTAGGGCATTTTTCAGCCCTTTCACCTCGATATGTTTGTGCTCTTCTTTGATGTTACCATTTGTGTATATCTTCTTGTAATATTTCTCAACTTCTAGGTCTCCAATTTCAGCAATCTTACAGTGAATGTAGGATCGAACATCCTCGATCAGTAAAACCCTAGGTGGTATTACTGAAAAAGCTCCAGTGTTGTCGGGTTGAGATGCAGCCTCTGGAAAAAAGTTATAATGAGGTTCCTCACATGTAGTGTTCTTGATGAGGTTAACCTTCTTATCCTTGGCATTTTTCAACTGGAAGTGCGAGACGTGGTTGCCATCATTTCTTGAAAATTTAGGGCTTTTTCCTTAAAATAAAACAATGAGCTCGGTAATCTTTGTTACTTAATTCAACCTTATGTAGAAGTTATTGTTCGAAATCTGAATGTCTTGAATCTTCTTGGGGGTGCTCTACAATATGGTCACTCTAAATTTCACTCTTCTCTACTTCTTCTCTCTAAATCACTAGTGAATAATGATCTCTTCTGTCACTCTATTTATAGACGGTTCCCTAAGTGGTGCAACTAATGCTCTACCCACTTGTTGCATATCAAAGACGCGGTTGCTCGGGTTACATGCCAACTTTTTTTTCGGTAATTACGTGATGGTCAGGGCAAGTGTCGACTCACTCAACTTTTCATATGTTTATCGACAAATCTTAGTAAATAGCGAAGACAAAAATGCTTTTTACTTGATTACCGATGAGTCTCGAGTTGTATTGATTAATTTGGTTTTCACATGTACACCGACGATTCTTGGTAAGCTTTGATAATTTAGTTATTGTGTGTTAACCGATGCTTTTTGATATGCATTAAATGACAAGACTATATTCATAGAATCATAACAAGTAATACCATAGTGCATATTTACTTGTTCATCTTAGGTGGGGATGGTGATATCACTAGATCCATTGGATAAGTTGTCACCATTTGTGTTGCTTGGTCCAACATCATTATATGTGTTTGTAGCTTTCCTCCACATTTTGTTTCTCATCTTTCTGATGTCTTCAATGGTGTTTCCATTGGAAAAGGTGCTTGTCTATGTCACTTGGTCTCTGTAGTCCTTCCTTAGATGACCAACTTTATGATAGTGTAGACATGCCATTCTAGGGTTAGTCTAGCTCCTAGAATTTCTCATCCATTGTCTCTTGCAGTTTGCAGTTATGTGTTTATATCTTCCACATGCTATGCAGTTTTCCCATGTATTGTAATCCCAAACATATGAGTTACCGACTCTTTTTGGTTGATAGGCAGTTTCATTTTCTTTAGGTTTCCATGCTTGCCTTTTATTCTTCTTGCATTCAAGAGATGCGTGCCCATGCATTTTCCAAGCATGACAATATTTTTCCATGTAGGTTTCCTTCTTTGGTTGTTTCACCTCAAATTTACATTCATATGCTCTATGTCCTTCTTTTTACATTTATAACAAATTCCTATGAATGAAAGTGTGGATTTAGGAATACCTTTTATTTTGCTCCTACAAACATTTGATGTGTGGCCTGGTTTTCCACAGTGATTGCATAACTTCTTTCTTGGTCTTGGATTTGTGTAGACATTCTTTGGATCATCTTGGTATGGTGATTCTCCATTCTTGGTATACCCTAGCCTGATATTTTTGTTGACTCTCCTTTGTCTATCCAGAAAATCATCCATCCTTTTGGTGCTTTCTTTAGCTCTCTTGATCATGTCATTGTGTTGTTGCTAAATTCTCACCTCATGCTTTAGTCTTTTATTTTCTTCTCTTAGCTCACCAATAGCTTCCAACTTTCCATTCAGTTCTATGTTCATTCAGTTTTCCTCTTGACTCATAAGAATAATATGATTGGTGATCTCATGATGATGTTCTGTATTTCTGACTCTTTCTCTTGTAGCTTTTTAGTAATCTTCCTCCTATCATCAATATCTAGTGTTCTTTCTTACTTATCTAGCATTGTTCATGACATCAATCATCCTTACCATCTGTGTCTCTTGACTGATTTGCAGTGATTTCACTTGTCCAGCCAAATGTTGATTGATATCATTTAGGATTGTGATGCTTTCTTCAGATGTGTCTGATGCTTTTTTAGATGTATATTCTGATGATTCAAATAGATCAGGTATCTCATATAACATAAGAAATGGTACATCTAAAATTTAGGGATAAATAAGATGTTCCCATTTTATCCTTAGATACCCAAAGGAAGGATCCAAATTGATTAACCCCAAAGGAAGGATCAATACATAAATCAGTCAATCGATTGGAAATAAGAATAAGGAAGAAGATCTTAAATTCCATTTTATAGAAAAGAATGTGTGATAGGTTTAAATAGATTAAGAAATTTAATTGAAATGGATAGGAGAAAAGTACTAACCTTAAAATGTTACAGATCTAAAGAATTCTGTTTTCGGGGGTTTGCACTGAGTTTTTAGAAAATCTGAGACCGAACTTGGACTAGAAATGCAGAGATGAACAAAACCCATAAATCTTTTTCTGATATGAAATAGTTCCAATTTTGACCCTCAAGTCAATGTCACCATTGACCCAAAATTTATGATTCCGACCTAGGGCAGAATTGACCTAAAAAGTCTCCAACATAAAATCTATTTCTGGATCCTAAATTTTTTCTGAAAAGGGTATCCGAATCTGCACTCTGATCCACAGTTCTAAACTTGTACCTACAAGAAAAATGGATTGTTTGTTGGGGGGACGGGTTTGCCTTAGTCAAACCCCAATTTTGAAATTAACCTCAAAGTATAATTGAAATTGCATAAGTAAAACAAAGTAAATGAACAAATTCACCTTGCTTGTAGAAGCCCTTGTGGCGGATTTGAATCCATGGATCCAGAAGTAGGCATACACCAAATGGATGTAGAATGTAGAATGTCTCAAATCAATTTCTTGTAGATCTTTAACACCAATATTGAATGGATCTTGGAATAGGAAGAGGCTTGGAGAAATGTGGATCAATAAATCTTCAACAAGAGGGCTCCATAGAGATTGAATCCTTCAATGGCTACCAATGGATCTTATTGATGAATTGAGTGCTTGAGAAGTGCTTGAATGCTTGAGAATGGATGAATTATTCAATGGATACTTGTCTTGCTTCTCTTCACCTTTGAATTTCACCTCTTAAGTCTTCCAGTCCTTGTCTTAGATTGCTCTTGCTTATGGTTATCAAGTCTTAGAGAAAATGAGAGGAGAAAGCTTCCTTATATATGAATCTAGGGCACAATATTCTAGAGAGGCCTATATAGGAGAATTAAATTCCATTTAAACCTATACTCTTAGAAGAGGACCTATATTAAATATAATTTAAGATTTGTTTCTCTGAAGACCGAAACAACCGACCCAGAAGTGGGAATTAATTCTTTCCGAAGCCCGACATCCAAAAACCCTAGAAATATGAAATCTGAACCTTAGGTCAAAAAAAGGTCAATTCTAACCTAGGTCAAGGTCAAGGTCGACCTTGACCCAGAAAGGTCAACTTTGACCCTGAGATTAAAAATCCCAATTTTCAAGTTTGGGTGTCAAAAATAGGCTGGAAAAAGTGGGGAAACAGGGCAGAACAAGGGAAAAATCTAGATGCAAGTCAGAGACCCATTCAAGGCACTTGACATGACCCAAAACCACTTACTTGGAAGGCTAAACTAGTCTACAATGGAAGTGCTTCCATTTTATGACTATACATTTAGCCCCCACTTTAGCAAGAGTATGAATTCAATGTAAACTCTTGGCAAAGGAGATCATAAAGAATAGATAATCTTATTGAAATCAAAAGGGACAAAGGAATCCTCAAGCCCCCAGGGACTTAAGTCTTTATCAACCCTAAGATCATGATAAGAGAGATGTCACTAGTTAAGGAGAAAAAGAGAGGGTGTGATTACCTCGCCCAATGAGAACTTATGTCCCATTGTGAACCACACAAGGTACAGTGCAAATGGAAAGATGGAGTTGAACCACCTAGTGAATGTGGCTACTCACCAGTCAAACCATCAGGTAGATTTGATCTTAAGGACACCTTCCGACCTTAAGGGATCAAAAAAATGTAAATTGAAACTGTAGGGATCAAGAGATCTGTATAAATTTAAACTGGAGGGATCAAGAGATCCTATAAGGTAAAAATCCATGCTTTAAGGATTAGTTTTTAATCCATAAAGGGAAAAAATTTTAAGTTTTGAAAATATTTTGAATGTGTGTGTGTGTGTAAAAAGTGAGTAGAGCGTATGCCCCCACATTAAATTCATTTCTAACACTTTAACAGGAGAAATGGCTTGAACAGAAACATAAACAACTCTACTAATTACGTTTCTACAACGAGAAGCCCCCAAACAAAAAAAAATCAAGGGAAATACCACATAAAAATACAAAGAACACATAAGGGATCTACCTACTGTGGGGTTAGTATGATCATAGGATAATATGTATATATATAGATATGATGTTATTGCAAATGAATTGAAATCATTCCCCAAAGAAAGTAGAACTACAATCACAATGGAGGAAAGAAAAATCAAGAGTTATGAAGGAGAGTCTTTTCAGACCACAACATGGAGACCAAAAAGAATTAGTGCTACAATGTCGCAGATCCAAGTGGAATACACAAGGAAAACATTTACGAACAATAGCACAAGTACAACATAACATGAAAACAACATATAGAAGATTAAAGATACATATAGAGGAATTATACAAAAGGTTTGATTCCTTGATCACATCGCACCAACAAAGTAACAAGGGTTGTATAAAAGAGTCTAACAAATATTTAGCAAACATATTACGAGAGAAGCACAATACAACATGCAAACATGAAAAGGGATACCGTAAAGGATAAGCCAATCAAGCGCATCTCCTACACTCCCCATATTGGTTTTTATCATTTAGGGAAGGTGGGAAACTCGCAAGAGGGACTATATCCAATGCAATAGGAATAATATCCAATTCCAAAAAAGGATCCTCTTGAGAATCACATTGCTCGATACTAGGTGTAATTATCAATTGAGTTGAAAGCATATGAGGTAAATCAGTATCAAGATCAATGGTCTCATATTCATCACTAGGATGAATAGGATCATCAAGAGTATCCTCCTCATCAAGATTAATTAAAATAGGATCTAAGATACGAATAGGATCATCATACTCATTCATCTTAACATCATTATGAACATTAACTTCATCCAAAACATCATGCATAGGTTGGTCAAAAGAAGGTACAAAATTTTGAAGTATAGAAGCACAGGCCCTAGCATTAGCTCTATGCTTCTTACGATGTTCATTAGCAGACTTGTTACATTTTGCTTTGTTTGACACATGTTGAGAACTAGGAGGGATAAAAATTGGTTCCTTCATAGGTTATATAGGAGGATTGGTAGGATTCGCAGTAGGCTGAGAAGTGACACTAGGAGGTTGAGTAATAGAGCTATCAGTAATGGATAAAGGAGGTATGGAAGGAGTAGGAAAAAGACCACAGTTAAGATATATCTGAGGCATGCTTAAATCGACAATCTTGCGATGTTTATAGGCTTTATATGAGTGAAAAAGGTTATCAAGGTGAGGAGGACATGAATTAGGTAATGAAGGCCAAAATAAATCAAGTGTAGCACAATCTCTAGGCCTAGAAGGTTGATACAAACTATGATTAATCATTTTCACTTCTTCATTATGAATGAACTTAAGACATTTATAAATAGGAGAAGTAATAACATGAATAGAAATTATCCAAGACAAACCAAATTTGACTTGAAATTGATCAGAAGTAGGAACAACAGTGAAGGTAGTATCTACAACTTTACCAAAAAGTTCAACAGGCAAGTTAATAGAACCAAGTGCAGGATAGAGAAAACCATTAGAAGTTTGGATCCATGCATCAGCTGGATCATAAAAACCACATTTTAGGTTTTTCATAAAAAGGTTTTCCTCATTAATGACATTTATTAAAGATGTGGGATCAACAAGACAACCATGCATAGGTATCTTAGTAATCCTAGCATAAATATAAAGGGGACTATCGGGAGCCTTAATAGTCTCAGAATCATCAAAGGTAATTGAGAGTTCCCTAGGTCGTTTATCCTTAGTTTGTTTTTGAGGTTTAGGTGGAACTTGAAGTTGAAGTGGAGGTGAAGGATCTTGAATAGTAGGTTGAGGTGAAACATCGCACTCCACATGATTAACAATGTGATTAAGATCATCCATCTTTGAATCATAAACAATATCCACAGAAGATGGTTGAGTGATGGTATTAGTATCATGTATAGGTAAAGGATTCATATATATTTTAAGGTTTTGATTAGGAGGAGAGACATATTTTTTCCCATTACCATCAAAATTATCAACAGATAAAGCATTATAATCGATAAAGTCTTGAACTTTATGCTTTAGAGAATAACATTTTTCAGTATCATGGCCATTCTGGCGATGGTATTGGCAAATATTTTTAGAATCAAAGGATTTTGATGCTATCATGGTATGGAGAAGAGGTCAAATAGGAGGAAATGTAATCATATTATCACTTAAAAACCTACTCATAATAGAATGTAAAGATTTAGAGAGAGAGGAGTAAACGTACGATTCATACGGAAAGAAGTGGATGCAGAAGTGGAATTGTTGGATGCAACAACAACTTGATCAGCAACCACATTCGTCTGTTTATTAATCTTGACATAGTTGTTAGGTTTTTGAAACTTATTAGGATTAGGAGTAGCATTACTCTTATCAACTGGAATAGGAGCCATTAGAGTGTTGCTCTCAAATTAACTCACTTGTAATTGATAATGATGAAGTGCTGCAAAAGTTGTTGAAAATAGGTATATTCAGTAAGCAAATCTTATCTCTAATATCCTTTTGTAAATTTGAAATAAACATATGTTGAATATCAATATCAGGAACATGATAAGAAATATGAGCATACAAATGCTTAAATCTACCAATAAAATCAGTCAATTTTTCCTTGATGTTTTGTTTACAATGCATTAAATCAGTTAAGGACACTTGCGGACCAATATTATTTTGAAATTGTTGAATGAAGGTATTAGCAAGTTTAGGAAAAGAATGAATAGAATAAGGAGGTAAAGAACTATTCCATTGCAAGGCCTTATCATGAAAAGTCCTAGCAAACAACTTAGCTAAAATCCTATGGTCATGAGCATAATCACTACAAAGGATTTGAAATGTTTTAACATGAGTAACAAGATTGCCTTTACCATTGTAATTATATAGATGAGGCATATCGGCTTGCTGAGGGACAGTAGCATGAATAATGTCTAAGGATAAGGGACTACCCATGTCACATGTAGGAATGCTAAACTTGGATTGGGTTAAGAATGCAAGTTGTTGTTGTAAAGATGACACAGTTTGAGCCAAACTAATAATTGTGGAATAATTAGAAGAAATAGGTGGCATAGAAATATTAGGAACACTAGGAAAAGTGTAGGAAGCGGCAGGAATTGAAGACACAGCCAGTGGAACACTTGGAACCAAACTTGGAAGGGGATTGGAATAAGTAAAAGTCACACTATGATATGAAGGTTGTGAGATAGGTAGAGATACCGGTGGAACACTCATAGGAATAGATGAAATTGGGAGAGATGTAGTCATCAAAGGAGGAGTATAAGTAGGAATTCTAGGTAAAGGAACAGAAGAAGGTCCCTCAGTAGTGACAGGGGGAGTGAATCCTAGATCTTGAGCCTCTTGAGCTAAAGGTTTAACATTCAAATTCACAATATGAGTGATACCATGCAAGAGATTAATACCTTGATCACTATCATGAAGGACTTTCTTAAGAGTCTCTATAAATTGGATGTAATCTTGATTATGGTTTTCTTGAATAAGCCAATTTCCCATTTTATCAAGTTCTGTTGAAATTTTTTGCACTTGTTTAGGAGGAACTCTTAAAGCATCATCCTCATCATGAGATGAGTGAGAAGAGTTATGCTCCATAGAAGGATTGGAATCATGAGTGGTCAGATTGTCATCCAGGATTTTAAGGAATGGAGAGGAAGACTCAGTATCAAAGGAACCCATAAGTCTATGGATTCTTCTTACCAGGATACTATAAGTAGGACTAGAAGTGGTAAATATCAAACACCAATGCAATGCAAATGAACTAATTTAGGAAACACAAGATTTTGATTTTAATTTTTTTTGAAATGTAAATGCAAGAACAAAAAAGAAAGCTAATCTAATATGCATGCAAGATCTAACATAAAAATGTAAATCTAACACCAAAAAAGAAAGAGTTGTCTATCGCGGATTCACCAAAATTTAACATAAGAAATGATACATCTAAAATGTAGGGATAAATAAGATGTTCCCCTTTTATCCTTAGATACCCAAAGGAAGGATCCAAATTGATTAACCCCAAAGGAAGGATCAATACATAAATGAATCAATCGATTGGAAACAAGAATAAGGAAGAAGATCTTAAATTCCATTTTGTAGAAAAGAATGTGTGATAGGTTTAGATAGATTAAGAAATTTAATTGAAATGGACAGGAGAAAATTACTAACCTTGAATTGTTACATATTTGAAGAATTCTATTTTTGGGAGTCTACACCGAGTTTCTAGAAAATCTGAGACTAGAGCTAGAACAGAAACGCAGAGACGAACAAAACCCAGAAATATTTTTTTGAGTTGACATAGTTTCGATTTTGACCCTCAAGTCAATGTCACCATTGACCTAGAATTTCTAATTTTGACCTAGGGTAGAATCAACCTAAAAAGTCTCTAACATAAAATCTATTTCTAGATCCCAAAAGTTTGCCAAAAAGGGTATCCAAATCTGCACTATGATCTGCTATTTTGAACCTGTACCTACAAGAAAAATAGATTGTTTTTTGGGGGGCAGGGGTTTGCCTTGGTCAAACCCTGGTTTTAGAATTAACCTCAAAGTATAATTGAAATTGCATAAGTAAAAAAAAGTAAATGAACAAAATCACCTTGCTTGTAGAAGCCCTTGTGGCAGATTCAAATCCATGGATCCACAAGTATGCATGCACCAAATGGATGTAGAATGTAGGATGTCTCAAATTAATTTCTTGTAGATATTTAACACCAATATTGAATGGATCTTGGAATAGGAAGAGGCTTGGAGGAATGTGGATGAATAAAGCTTCAACAAGAGGGCTCCATAGAGCTTGAATCCTTCAATGGCTACCAATGGATCTTCTTGATGAATTGAGTACTTGAGAAGTTCTTGAATGCTTGAGAATGGATGAATGCTTCAATGGATACTTGGCTTGCTTCTCTTCACCTTTGTATTTCACCTCTTAAGTCTTCAAGTCCTTGTATTAGATGTCTCTTTCTTATGCTTATCAAGTCTTAGAGAAAATGAGAGGAGAAAGATTCCTTATATATGAATCTACGTAACAATTTTCTAGAGAGGCCTACATAGGAGAATTAAATTAAATTTAGACCTATACCCTTAGAATAGGACCTATATTAAATATAATTTAAGATTTGTTGCTCCGAAGACCAAAATAGCTGACCCGAAAGAAGAAATTAATTCTTTTCGAAGCCCGACATCCAGAAACTCTGGAAATCTAAAATCTAGACCTTAGGTTAGAAAAAGGTCAATTTATCCCTAGGTCAAGGTCAAGTTTGACCTTGACCCAGAAAGGTTGACTTGGACCCTAAGGTCAAAAATTCCAATTCACAGTTTTGGGTGTTAGATACAGGTTGGAAAAAGTGGGGAAATAGGGCAGAACAGGGGAAAAATCTAGATCCAAGTCAGAGACCCATTCAAGCCACTTGACATGATCCCAAACCACTTACTCAGAAGGCTAAACCAGTCTACAATAGAAGTGCTTCCATTTTTTGACTATACATCTCCTCTTCATGGAAGTCTGTTTTATTACAACGAGATGCCATAATCTTTCTTTCATCCGGCAACTATCTCATCTTGATTCTAGCTTCTTTATATTTATCATAGAAGATCTATATCTCTAACTTCTGATTCTCAATACTCTTTTCTAGCTTGTACCTTTCCATTGTATGATATTTCTCTTGAGTCTTTAAACTTTTCCAAATAAGAGATCTAGCTCTAATACCAATTGTTGGAAATAATGGAATGGTGTACTGAGAGGGGAGGGGTGAATCAATACCCTCAAAATTTTTATCACTTAACCTTAATCCTTTATGTAATCAATTGTATTTCCATCCATTTGTGCTATCTTATCTTTGTGTATGTTATATAAATTCATTAACTCAATAAGCATGTAAAACATTCATGATATGTATAGACACATGACACAAGATTTGGTAACACATAAAATCCCTGTTAGAAGGTAAAAACTACAATGGGGATGAAACCCACAAAGCTTCACTATCTGCAGAATGGAAGGGGTCAGTTAAGGCTTATAATTTTGATCACTTCTGATGATCTATCTTGTTAGGATTATTATGTAGACATTGGTTAAGGTCTGCTTTGTTAAGAGCTTTAGCAACACTATTTAGTGTGCACTCAGTTAAGAGATTTGCAAACAATTGTTAAATCCACATTTCACAAGGATTTCTTCTATTTGCTACACTTTTTAGAATGTAGTAAAAAATATTCAATGACCTAAGTATGTGCAATTTACAATTGCTTATTACAGATCCCTTAAAGATTACAAGTATATTTATCACCTATTGTGATTGATCAATACCTCTGTTTCTCAGTAGCCTTGAATCTGGTTCTTGATAACCTAATTCATCTTTTGTTGTTCTTCTGCTTGAAACTCTCAGTCTGATGCATAGATGTGCTCCTCGGCTACAATCAACATCAAACACACATGTTATGATAGATTACATATCTTTTTATATAATGATTTGACCTAAATGAGTTTCACGTATTACAAAGATAACTCTATGATCAAAGGTTTACAACTTGACCTTGATCTCCTAGTTTGCATGTTTTCAATCAGTTAGACTGATTAAAACAATTACAATTACATTGCTTGTCCCTCAAGAAATGGATTTAAAGCTAATAGAAAAGATAAATATTAAAAACAAGTGTTTTATCCAATGTGGAAGTCAGATCCACATTTCTTAGGATTCTAATTGACTCTTGGTAGACTGGTGCTCGGGTTGCTCTTTGGTCTGTTGGGTTCTTCTATCATCTATTTTGTCAGTTTGCACTGTACTCTTCTTGTCGGGTTCCTTTGTCAAATTTTTTGTGTCAGATTTCTCTGTCAGTGTGCTCTATCCCTGTCTTTTGGTGTTGCTGATAGACAGTTCCAAAACTGTTTTCCTTTCATATACTAATGGAAAAAATATGTCATAACATACCAAACTTATTGTTTTATAACTAATTCAAATATTTGAATCTCGGTAAGCTCTTCTAGCTTAGATTTGATTCTGTCGTGTGCTCTCCCTTTCTTCATTCCATTCAATGGATAGGTGTAGCAGTTTTGTCTTCTTATTATTCCTCTCCCTTTCTTGTAGATTCTCTTCTCCCTTTTCTTGATAGATGTGCAGCGTTAACTCTCTCCAATTATCTCCATTTGATGGATGGTAGATTCATTTAATCTTTCTCTCCATTTCCTTGAATCTTTCTCTCCCTTTGTGTTGTAGAGTCTTCTTTCTCTAATAGATATTTCATTCCTGATGGATATTTCATTGAATCTTCCTTTCCCTTTAACAATAATGCCAAAAAATATACAGCTCTATAGTAGCCAACAATATCTCTGGTGTATGGTTCAGATAAGTACCTTCAGTGTACCGATATGTCTTTTCCATCCATATCTCATCTTGCATCAACATGATTGATCTTCTGATAATGTGTAGGCTAATGCAACCTCCAAGTCAGCTTAGTGACCATTAGACAAGGGATGAACCCCTAGTCTATTCATCAGGTATTCAAATGTATCTCTTGGCAATGGTTTTGTGAATATGTCTGCTATTTGTTCTTTGGATTGTACATATTCTAGTATTACCTATTTTTCTTGTACTTGTTACCTCAAGTAATGATATTTAATAGATATGTGCTTTGTCTTAGCATGCATCACAAAGTTCTTTTAAATGTTTATAGCACTTGTATTATTACAATAGATAATTACTGAGTCAATAATTTCCTTATTCATACCTTTCAGCAATTGCGTGATCCATGCATTGTTAGAGAAATTTGCAACAACAACTACATATTTTTATTTTGTAGTTGATTGAGATATGCATCCTTTCTTTTTACTTATCCATGTGACAAGTCTATCACCCATAAAGAATGCTCCTCCTATTGTGCTCTTTCTATCATCTATGTTTCCAGCCCAATGAACATCAGTATAAACTTGTAGCTCAAATTTGCCTTCTTTATTGTACCACAAACCATAGTCTTCAGTATTCTTTAGATATCTCAAAATTCTTTTAACAATAGTCATGTGTGATTCCTTAGGCTTAGCAGATAATATTGCAATTATACCAACTGCATGTGTTATATTAGGTCTAGTGTGTACACCATACATTAGTTTTCCAATCATAGATCTGTATAAGGTCTGATTTACTGTGGTTGTCTTATCTTCCTTTCTCAATTTGCATCTGGTTTCCATAGGTGTTCCAACCGGTTTGGAGTCCTCCATCTTGAATATCTTCAGAACTTCTTTGATGTATTTAGATTGTGTGATGTAGATGCCTTCAGCCTGTTGTAGAATTTGTAGACCAAGAAAAAAATTAATCTCTCCAAACATTGATATTTCAAATTCTTTGCTCATTTCATCAGAAAATGACTTGCATAGAATATCATTACCTCTAAATATGATATCACCAACAAATATCTCAGCAATCAAAGTCTTATCATCAGTATCTCCTTTCAAATACAGATTACTATTGTTACATGTTCTAACAAATCCAATACTAATGAGATAAGAGTGAAGTCTTTCATACCATGCTCTTGGTGCTTGTTTCAATCCATACAAGGCTTTGTGTAGTTTACAAACCATGTTCCTCTTGTTAGGATTAACAAACCCTTTAGGTTGTTCAATGTATACCTCCTCTTCTAGTATTCCATCCAGAAATCCAAATTTAACATCCATTTGGTATACTTTGAATCCTTTAAAAGAAACATAATAAAGGAGAATTCTTACTCCTAGTCTAGGAATGGGTGCAAAGGTTTCTCCATAATCAATTATTTCATCTTGTGCATACCCTTTGCATACCAGTCTTTCTTTTTTCCTCTTGACTTCTCCATTCTCATCAAGTTTGTTTCTGAAAATTCATTTGGTGCCAATGACATTTTTGTCACTCGGTCTAGGTACTAATGTCCATGTTTTATTCTTCTCAATCTGTTCAATCTCTTCATTCATTGCACTAACCCATTCTTGATTTTCAAGTGCAGCATGAACAGATTTAGGCTCAGAATCACAAATCAAACATCTATTGTTAAGTGACTTACTTATTATTCTCATTTCTACTCTTTTGTCTCCATTGATCTAGTCCTGTGGATGGTGTCTTTTGACATATTTAACAAGTACAGGTTCATATCTCTCTCCTTCATTTTGATCTTCATCACTCGGTTCAACATTGTGAGCATTTTCCTGATTCTCAGTGTGTGCAGCTTGTTTCTCGGTTCCATTGTTTTGTCGCTTGGGCAAGGTGTCAGGTTCTCTAATGTAGACAAATCTATTGTAATCTTCAAGTCCCTTTCTACTTTCCTCATCATTTTTCTTAGCAAATTTATCCACTTTAACATATGCACTCTCAATGATTTTGTTAGAAGATTTGTTCAGACATTTATAAGCTTTGATTTTAGTAGAATATCCTAGAAATATTTCTTCATCACTTTTAGAGTCAATTTTCCTATTTCTTTCATCTTCCAATATATACAAATGACTTCCCAAAATTCTAAAGTAACTCAGATTTGGTGTGTATCCATACCATAGCTCATAAGGGGTCTTATTTGTGTCTTTCTTCAATTGTACTCAGTTCAATGTATTGACAATAGTACTTATAACTTCTCTCTAGAATGTTGGTGTGATGCCTTTTTCAATCATGAGTGTTCTGGCACAATCAACAATTGATCTATTCCTCCTTTTAGCAATCCCATTTTGATGTGGTATTCTCAGTGTAGAAACATGTCTTGTAATCCCATGCTCATTACAAAAATTAGTGAATGCATCATAAATAAATTCTACTCCTCTATCTGATCTTAAACATTTTAGTTCTTTTCCACTTTGTTTTTCAACTTTAGCTTTATACCATTTAAACATCTTAAATGCTTCAGATTTCTCTTTTAATAACATGACATTCATCATCCTAGAATAGTCATCAACAAATAGAATAAAATATATATCACCATAATAGCTCTTTATTCTCATTGGCCCACATAATTCAGTATGGACTAACTACATAATAGCATTATTGTTGATCTCTAAGTTTTGTTGATCATTAGTCTCCCACACTTAGTCATTTATCTAGGCAGGTTAGTCATTCATCACTACAACTGAGCAATCCAGTATAGGCCGAGCAGTAGTCATTGTCGAGAAGATAGTAGTTTCCCAGTTACACAAAAGTCGAGTGAAATTGATCAGTCCATGCCGAGCGCCAGAGTCTTCATGTGCCGAGCAAGATAGTTTTGTCATACATGTCAAGAATGGCACAAAATTTAAGGTAAACTATTTTGGGTCGACTTTTTTGGGTATTTAATGTTTTAAACAGAGTTAATTACGCATTAAATCATTTGATCCAATATGTGGCATTGAGCCAATCAGAAAATTGGAATGCCTAAGCAGCATAAGTATTTGATCTTGATCATTGATCTAGATCTCAATGCTAGATCCGTAAGGTATATAAGATTGCTTCTTACCCTAATTTTTTAAGGTGTGTGCATACAAGAGAGATATGCGAAGGGTTATTTTGATTTAATAAGCATAGATCTAGCAGAGAAATAGAGAAGTGAACATCAAAGTAAAGTTATATCAGATTATTAGATCAGAGAAGGTATTGAAAAGAGGAGATCTGTCATCAGCATCTGAGTGCATATTGAAGGTTCAGATCTTGAGACATTCTAACAAGTGTATCAAGTGAAATCTCTTAACAATGTGGTTCTAGCAGACATTTCTAAATATCTTAGCTGAGTGCTTACTTTGTTGTAAGTTTAAATCCTTTTACAAGGTAGATTGTAATGATCTGTATCTCTTAATTGTGTAGACCTTTAATTAGGTAGATCACAAGTTGTGATCAAATTTTAGCCTTAACAGGAATACTTTATTGTTGCAGTAGTGAAGATTTTTGTGGGTGTCATCCCCACCCCAATTTTACCTTATTGGGTTTTTGGGTTACCAAATTCTGTGTCTTGAGTTATTTTATGTTATGGATGCTACTAGTTGATAGATCAATTATATTTATGATATGGTTGTGGATCAGTTTGTTTTAAGTGATAAAATTTATAAGATCTGATTCACCCCCCTCTCAGTATCTTTCTTTCTCATCTTGTATTTCCAACAATTAGTATTAGAGCACAGTTCTCCTATAAAAGGTTTTAATCAGCTTGAGAATATAGATCTTGAGATGGAGGTTTAAAAATTAGGTAAAGTCATTGAGAATCAAAAGATTGATGTTCAGCTAGCATTACATCAGTTTGAGATAGCAAGACATGAATTGAAGAATTCCTTGATAACAAGGAAAGATTTATCCAAACAAATGAATGACACTCATTATCAAGAAGAAGACACTACAAATCTATTTTAGAATGGAAATTCTACTGAGAGCGATGCAGCAATTTCAGATCTACTGGAAAGTGTTGACGGGACTCTTGTGACCGGGTCCGCCAACAGAGGTAAGTTGTCACCGGGTACCGGGGTACCGGCCAACTTTGCCTGTAAAGGTTGTCTGGGGAAATGAGATTCCCCGGGCCTCCAAGCACGTGAGAGTTGGGTCTCAATAGTGCGGGGCTTGGTTGGGAGATGTGACTATTTTTGAGGGGGATAGCTAGTTATCTTCAACTCATTCTCTCTGGGGATTCAAGTAAGTGGGGTTTCCTGCAAGCGCGCATTCATTTTAACAAATACAATTCAAAAGATACTGCAGAGTTAGAAATATTTCATCTACCTATAGTTAAACTAAACGTTCTAGACATCAACAATGCTCTAACACACTAAACTAAATACTGAAGAAATGCACAACCATCAGTTCATATTTGATCAGTAGCAAAAGAAAGGAGGTCGTTAATCTACTTTAAGTATCAGAGAAAAGGACATGAAGAATATAAAGCATAAAATACCGTTAGCCCAGAAGATAAAATGCCAACAACATCATTGAGAAAAATCTTCCTTCTTCATTAACATTTCTTCCAGCAATCACTGGTGCGTGGTACAATGGTGGCTCAAAGGTTGCATTTAACTACTAGAAACTTAGAAACTATGGAGCATTGAGATTTGCAACTAGAACTGAGAAAACCAAATTGCTATTAACTTGTGGACTGCAAAATCATCAATTTCACCGACCCTTGGAATGAGGTTGAACATACTATTTATACACATCTTTCTTTCTAACCCTAACCCTAACCCTAACTTATTTTACATTTTACAATAAAATACATTACCCGGTGGCCGGTACTACCTGCACCACGCTACAAAAGACCTCGAGATGGAGAAGGTCTAACCTGTTAGAAGAATAAGACAAGAAAGATGGAGTGGAAGAATTAGCCTCGAGAAGAGAGCCAGAAAGGAGAAGGAAGAAATTCAATCCCCCGGGGATCGAGGCCACATACCTCATAAATGGGAGGGCGGAACCCTGTCCTTGATGTGCCAGGTGTAACATTGAAGCGGCGCCTTGGGAAGACCATTTGTCAAAAGACTTCTTGCCGATCTGACGTGCCTTGTTGTGGTTACCTACCTTCTGACAAATTTTATTAACTGCCTTGAAAGTGACCGGTCAGCCTTGGGGATCGGGACACGGGTCACTAAAAGAATACAAAATGTAGGATCCAGAATTCTGGGATCCGAGAACTTGCATTCTGAAGGAATAAAGAATATAAAACACTTAGGTTTTCTCCAGCCCTCGGAGAATATTTATTATTGTTTGTTGTCATTGAAGGTCTGGAGGAGGTGAGAGATCCCATCTTCATCGATGTCTTTAAGGCCAGCCCACCGGTACTTGGCTACCTCAATCTGCTCTCCTAGGTCTGGAATATTTTCCTTAAATTCTTTGGCAATCTTTGCCGCATCGTGACCACTGAGTATCATGCAAGTTATTCATTTCATTTTAGCTCTATCTATCCCTTCCGTGGATTGATACCTTGATTCCATTAACTCATCAAACTTCCCCAAAACATATTCCTCCAGCGTGCATGTGTCGGTGCTAAACGGATCAGCTCCGGAGACCTTTGATACAAAATATTTATATAAATTGAAAGAATATTGAACTGCATTGACCTTATCATGCAAAGTCCCCACCAGTTGCTTGATTACCCCCAATGTGAGGTCAAGTCTGGAGTGCTGGGTCCTCACAAAATCAAATGACTCTTCTCCTAAAATTTTGGACTCGGAAACAATCTCCTCTTTGAGGATAACAAGTTCTTCTAACTCAACTTTCCATGCCTCATAATTCTCGATGTCCCCCTCCCATATGTTGATGGTAGTTTTAGCCTAGTGTAATACGTGGCAGGCCGCATATAGGTTCAAGAGTGTGGACACCAGGAAATGCCAGACGTTTCCCAACTGCAAGGTAACCCATTCATCAACTGCTTGGGCCTTTTTATTCATCGCCCGTAATGAGTCTATATCGCTCTACAAAAGTGGTGCATCTAACATAGAGGCCCTTGGGGGAATAATGCTAATAGGTCGGGCCAGCTTAGTCAGCAACCCCATGAGGTTTGCATTTTTATCCTTTTCTGCCTTGAACTTTTGAGCTTCTTTTTCGTAGCGAGCCTCCACTACCTTGGCTGCTTCTTTCAGTAGGTTCAATTCACCCTATTTTCCTCTCTTCCCCAATGACACCTCTGTGACATTATAATCTCCAGCCTTAGATGTTTCCTCGTCTTTATCTGGGGAAGGTTTTTTGATTACTGCGACTGTTTCTCCGCCCGGCTTGGTTCAAAGAGTGTGAATTGTTTGGGCTTTCTTAACCTTAGGCGGGTTCTACGCCTGAGCCATCATCTCTCCCAAAGAAAGATGGACTTTGGGTGTTGATGGGGCCTTTCTCTTTCAAGATTCCACCAACCACTATGGTGGTAGGGGTGAATTTGCAGCCAAAATTTTCTCTTATGACTTCTCCTCAATATCCTATTGTGCCCTTTCAACAGTATGAGTCTCCTCTGACTCCTCTGTATCTTTTGACTCATTGGTGATGTTTTCCCTGGTGATACCTGTGTCCTTTACCATGCCGTCTATATCGTTGGCAATATTTGGGTCCTCATTATTTGCCCCAGGGTTTTCTTCTTCATCCTATTGCTGTTCTTCCTCGGCCTCTGTTGTTGGGGTGTCTTCTTCTACCGATACATCTTTTGGTAGTGGGGGAGGCAACAGGCCAAGATTCAATGTTTGGGCCATAGTGATTACCTCCCCAAATGTTACCTTCAGAAGTGGCATCTGGAACACGGCGGTTGGGGTCATAGTTGTTCCCATAGGTTCGGTTTCCCCAACCGATGTCGTTTGTTCACTTTGCTTCTATTGGCTTGAAACTCCCACATCCTGGGCTTCTAGGACTTTGGAGGAAATCTCTTGTTCCACTCCCATTTCTTCTTCTATTTGTACCTCCTGCTCCTGCGTAGGTTCCTATTCTGGAGCTTCCTCCTACTCCAGGATTTTCGCTTCCAACTGTGTGATGTCTCCCTGTAAATTCCCAAATTTTTCAGCCCTGAATACATCATCAAATTCCTGAGTGGGGGGATTTTTCAAGACGTGAGCGTGCTCTTGTTCTTTCTCCAGCTCCGGGGAGTTGGAAGAAACAATTTCTACTTGTAGGATTTGTGGCATCCCCAGCTCTGGTTCTGCCATTGGCTTTAAATTAAGCCTTTTCTTTCACCTAGTAACTAAAGGAGGCCCCGCATCCCTTAGGGCTGCCCTCTCCTCTTCTAGATCTATTCCTATCACCTTGACCATTAATGCTACTAGTGAAGGGGAAGAGGGAGGATAGACAGGTCCGGTCATGAGCACTGGAGTGGCCAATCGCGTGATTAATTTCTCCCTCATCTACTGGGAGGCTGCTATCAAATATTTCAATTGTTCTTTTATGGGGGTATTCTATAGAGTTGGAGTTTCCATTATTCTTTTTCCCCTATCCTCTCCCTGTGAAGAGGTTCCAGCCCTGGAAGTCAGCATTTGTACCGTCGGGCCAGCCTTGCGGGTAGTCCTGGGGCATACTCTCTTAAAGTATTCATGGCTACGCTCGACCATGTTGTGAGTGATTTCATCAATGGTAGGCCCCTCCTGGGCGTTCTAGTCTACTAGAGGGAGGGCCATCTTGTCAATCCCCTTTACTTTGTACTGGGGATCTATTATGGATTCAACGTCTAAGAAGTCATTTGGAAATTTTCAGAGCTTCAACCTTTCCATCATCCCCATAGTCATCCAGACGTAATGCCAGCTTTGAACTTCAACATCATCCTAAAAATCTTCCTATAAGTCCTCCATGTGATATCGGTGGGGTTCTGATGCCCGGGGAAGTGCCAATGCAATTTTGCCAAGCGGATCAAAGTTCTTCCGCGCTAGATAAAATTCTGTCAAGTTCAAGCTCTTGAGTTCTCTGTCTACCTCCTTGGATGCAACCAGATTGCATGAGTAATTACCACATGTGATTGGGAATGGAACATTCATCACCTTTTTTAAAATGTATAAGGCATGCAACTCCAACAGTTATCTGCAATATTCTAAGAGAATTATCTTGTTCCCACAATGTTTGGGCAACAAGTAAGGCTTCCCAGAGAAGCCGATTATCCTTATGTAAGTATTTTTCTAGAATTGGATGTAGTAATGGCCATAACTTATGATCAGATCCATTGCCTCCTTGGAGAGGTGGTACCTTGTATCCCAGGTAAGCGTGAGCAGGTTGTAGTAGACAAAGGCATTGTTCACCCAACAAAAACTGGGGAAACTAGCCTCCCATTTATTTTGTGGAAAATAATCCCAGGGAGCCTTCTGACCTGGGCCTATCCCAAGTACACCTGATGTGAGTAGCCTATTGGTGATGGGTCATTGTTGCGCTAAGGCCCAGAGAACATAAGAGGTCATATAGAATTTGTGCTTCTGGGCCACCTGAAGGAACTGAGAATCTACATGGTTAGAGATAATGGAAGCCCAATCAAAGTATTCCCCACCGGTGGTGATGCCAAGCAAAAAGTAGTACATCCACCCTGAGAAATCTCGGGCATGGGGTTTCTCAAAGATCTGGTATAGTGCTATCATCCCCATCTAGATACTTTCTTTAAACTCAGACTGGGGGATCTCTAATTTCATTTTCTTGGTGTCTCTCTTCAGAGTCTTGAGCCAATGGTTGTTCATGTATTGCCGAGCTGCGACCTCTAGCTGTTGAAATTTCCCTAAGGCATCAGATCTTGTAACGATAGCTGGTTATCAAACTGAGGAATCCCCAAACCTACCCAAAAAGTAGCGGTGTCGAGAGACACCATGGGGTTGGGATATCCAGTTGGGACCAGGGTTGCAAGCATGACGACCCGGATGAAAGAGTTGTAATGTGCTGCAAGTGTGAGAATGAGTTCTACAGCCTGCACCAAGCATGGGAAATAGGCGGCCTTCAGAATCCTGGAATCCCCAACGCTGATCGCCAGCGGATCCCTGGACTGTCGCTAAATGAACATTATCTTGACTAGGGCTGCATCTTGGCCCACATTTCGATGCTGGTGTCGGTAATTAACTGAACTTGGGACTCAATCTTTGATCCCATAATGATATTGTCCTTGAGGTACTTCATGGTGAGAGGCAATTTTTCTAAGGCCCTCTCAATTTTGGATATGACGGCTGCCCTGGTGACCATCATGGAGGGAAGTTCCAGACTCCCGGGTGGTGAAGACGCGGAAGCCTTAGACATGGTTAAGGTACGTTGTTTTGAAAACTTGCAAGGCAAGGCGACTGTTAGAATTCATAGATATATAATATTCTGGGATCCAAAGATCTTACCACCGGGGGGCACGTCCTTAGCCTAAAAATTTAGTGCAGGTCCAAGATCCTGAAAGATATATATATATATATATAATGTAAACTTAGGAAATTAACCACTGTCTAGGCCCTGGGATTCAGCATTTTAACAGAAGTAAGATGTGGGTTGGTGAAGACAAAAGACCCAGGGTCCAGAAAACTAACCGTTGGAAGATGTAAGCGAAAAGTGAGCCATCAAGCCCACGTGGATGTCATGTGGCTATGCAATAAATGGGGAGTTCAGGCGATGGCGACGCCAACTGTCCAAATGTGCAAAAAGTGGAGGCCACTTGGACAACCTTAAATGCATATGTGGGACATAAATGGATCATAAAGGCTAGCTGATGGAGGAGAGAGAAAACAACCTGTTGAAACTAGTCGAGAGTCGAGTTTCAACCAGGTGGTATTCTGTCTGGAATGAGCTAGCAAATTTTGGATGAAAAGGTAGACAAAGCACGGTGAGCTCGACGTGAGACCAGATGAATATACATAGAATATACACCTAAGTACAGTGGGGCTGACGGGTATATACATGGAAAATGAAAGGATATACATTAAATACACTAAATTTACAGCAGAATGACAACACAGAACGAAAAACCTATACAAAATAATGCAGAAAATATACATCATACATAATAATTTACACTACACAGAGGGCGGACAACCCTCCGACAGAGTTGACCCACCAACGGGCGGTGAACCAGATGACCAAAACGCAGAAACAACATGAACAAACAAGACAAAAAATGCAAACAAAACACAACAAAAAGTAGAAAAAATGAAGGAAAGAAACAGAGACACCAACCTGAAATCCGAAGAAAGGCAAGGAAGGAAAGGCACCCTGGATGTTCTGCAACAACTTCCACCTCCAAATGATCACCAACCAACACCAAAAACAACTTGTAATTTCTCAGAACAACTCAGAATAACTTGCACTTAATTCTCGCTCAAATCGCTAAGGAATCGCTCTGAAATCGCTTAAGTGTTTTTAATCATGGTAACTGTGAAAATGATAGTTGATTCCTATTTATACCTAAGGTGAAAAGAAAGTTACCTTTCCTTCTGCAAACTCTGGAACAGGAAGACCTCCAGACTTTGGGCCCAAGGATTCTATGTGACCATACACTCTTACGAAAAAGAGACATCGTAGCAGAGAATCCCAGAGTCTAGAGTCTGGCTCCTGGACAAGGAATGACCAACTCCAGGACCGGGTCCCAAAGACATGAGGGAAAAAAACAAAAGAAAAACCAACACCACAGGACAGAAAAATTGGAGAAGGAAAACAAGGAAACAAAAGGCAAAAGATAAGGCAAGAGCCAAAAGAAGAAAATGAAAAGGGGGACCCAACATTTTGCACACAAAATGTAGGAACGGGGATGCAGGGCATAAAAAATGGCAACTATCTAGGATGAATGCCTTAGCGCATTTGAGAACTATAGAATCTCTAGTTAGCAAAACTGGAAAAAATCATTACTCGAAGCATCTTACTTGTAAAGAAAAACATGTCTGAGAAAATCTGGCCATACACGATTTAGTCTATGATCCTTTCATCAGTGGTGAAGTGTGTGCTTTGGAAAGAAATCAAGCCGATGACCTTTGGGAGAAGCATAGAAGAGGCACTAAGCATATCAAACCCCAAAGTCATCAAATTCGCTCATTTCTCCTGGAGACCGGAGTTTCATCCCATTTCTTCTCTTTGTTATTTCTAGATGGGAGGGCGGTACTTCTTTCACCATTAAGCTTAAGCTTAGATAAATTTAATGGTGGTACTTCTTTCACCCTTCCACCCACTTTAATACACTAGATGGGGGAGGAAAACTCCAGATCTGGGAAGAATATTTTAAAATTTTAGACTTGGGTCAACCAACTAGTGCAACCAATCTACCCTCGTTGGGTCCGATTACTTGTTCTTTAATTCTTTATTTCACTGACTACCAGACTTTTGAGGATAAATCCGATGAAGATTACTCATAATTTACTACCAAACTTGCAAAATAACTCTGGAGACCAGACCAATTCCACCATGCTAACAATAGATTCGTAAGTTCACCACCATGTTAAAGGCAACGTCCCAGAGACTAGATGTTATGTGAAGCATACCATTCCTCACAAGAGGGTGAGAAAAGTGCTAGAACCCGAAAAGAAGACAAAAAAAATAAAGACAAAGAAAAAAAAAAAGGTTGTCCCAGAAGATGGCCAACAAGACTATTTACAAAGCAAGGCACCTCCCAACGAGGCACTGGGAAAGAAATATTTACAAGCAAGGGACTTTACATCAAATACAACTTTGGGCAAACCGACCTCATTCAAAGTAATGTTTGAGAAAATGTCCATTGACGGGCAATGGGATAGGTTCTCCAGTCATGGTGTTAAGGTGATAGGTATTTTTCCTGCAGACTTCTGAGCTTAGGTGTGGTTCGAGCCAGAGCCATTGGAACTTGGTGTGCTTTCCTTTCTTTTCCTTGGCTTTGTCTCACAACAAGACTAAGTCCAAAATCTGAAAGGCCTTGTATTGGGCTCTACAGTCAAACCATTTTTTTACCACTACTTGGTGACGTGCAAAAATGTTCAAGGGCTGTGTCTCATTGTTTCTCCATCCACACTAGATTCAGGAGTCAAACCTCCACAATGTTATTCCGGTTGCTGAATTCCTGCATAAACTACAAAACTAGGATCTGTAAGTTGATTGGGAATACTAGGTTCTAGCCATAAACCAGATGAAATGGGGACATTCCCAAGGCGACCTTAATTCGAATGTGATCTACCCAGAGGGTGAATCTCAGCTTTTGGTGCCAATCCCAGGGGTTCTGTTCTAACAGGTGTTTGATCACTTCAAGAAGATTTTTGTTCATTGATTCAGCAACACCGTTCCCCTGGGGGTAATAGTTGTTGGAAAAATTCAAAGTGATCTTTCAATTATAGGTCCATTCAAGTAGTTGAGCCAAAGAAAACACTGGACCATTGTCACACACTATAGCGAAGGGCATTTTGAATCTTGTGACGATGTCTTCTTCTAGGAATTTGATAACTACATCTGCCATGTTGTTTTTGCAAGGTATGGCTTCAGACCACCAGGTGTAGTAATCAGTTGCATTTAAGATGTATCAGTGGTTGGCAGACGAGTTGGGGTTGATTTTCTTGATAAAGTCAAATGCCCATTGGGAAAAAGGCCTAGCCTCAAAGACTAGTTGTAAAGGCATAGCCGGGTTACGCTCACGATGTGTCGCGGTTTGGCAAGTATGGCATCTTCGGACATGAGTATAAACATCTTTAAATATGCAGGGCCAATAATATCTGGCCCAAAGGATCTGATGGGCGGTGATGTCAACTGAGCCATGCTTGGTCCCAAACTGCCCATGGAATTCTTCAATCATTTTCGCAGCTTGGTCCCTATCAATGCACCGAAGGTACACTCCCTCGTAATTCCTGCGGTAAAACACAGAGTTTTTGATCATAAAGTGGGTGCTTTTGATCTACAAGGTGCGGTGTTTATTGGGAAGTAACCCCTCTGGGCATCTATTGTTTAACAATAAGTACACCAGATCGGTGTACCATGGGTCTCGAGTGATAGACTCCATTGTGTAAGTTTGACATTCTATGTGGGGAGTCTCTTCTGCCATCGCTCAACTCAGTCCCTAGCCTCGGACTATCTTCATGGGTTGCATTTCCAAGTCATATTCCTGGAGGATGGCCATCCATTTCCCCCATCTCTCACCCAATTTTCTTTGCATCAACAAAGATTTCACAGCCTGATCCGAGATGATAGCATGCACTTTGCTCCGGAGAATGTAATGCCAAAATTTCTTCACAGCGCGAACAAGAGCAAAGGCCTATTTTTCCAATGATGAATACCAGACTTCAACATTTTTAAAGGGGGAGCTCATAAAATCTATGGGTTTTTCTTCACCCTTGACCTTTTGGGTCAATACTGCCGTGGTAGAATGCGACAAAGCGAAGGAGTAAATATAAAACGGGAGGGAGTAGTCTGGGCTAGCCAAAACGGGTGCCTCTATTATCGTTTGTTTAATTTGGGAAAATGCCCATTTCGCTTCAGGACTCAACTCAATCTTGGTATCCTTTTTTATCATTTCATTGAGTGGCTTGACTATCTCAGCGAATCCAGTGATGAACCACTGGACAAAGTTGATCTTTCCAAAGAAAGATCGCATCTCGATCAGCAGGTTAATAGGTCGTTGCTTTTGCTGAAAAGGCTTAGCATCAAGTTTCAGGGGGATGGTATGAGTCATAATGGATGTGTCGTATGTCTTCAGATCCTCATACCCCCATGCAATCATGTCTATGTATTCCCAGAGAACTGTGAGAATATTTTCCTTCTCCTCTGGGGAGAAGGAAGTACTAATGTGTATCATCTTTTCTTCACCAGGCTGGCCAATTTTTACCTTTTTGAATTTTCCTCCCTCGGAGGAGGATGATATCTTTTCCCGGCCCTAAGGGTCCGATTCAAAGATACATTCAAGTGCGACCATCCCCTTCGGGATGGTGTTGGTAGGTTGGTCCATGGTCCCATCATCTTCATCACCCTACCCAGTATCATCATGGTCTCGTTCTTCTACTATCTGGTCCTCGAAGACACTGACATTGGCCATAAAGGCCAGGATATGCTGATCGTCTTCAAAAACGTAAAAGTGGGTGACATTATCTAGAATGGATGGGGTGGGGATCATCTCAATGGAAGATCTCTGGAGTCGTGAGCCAACCATGGGCTCAAGTGTGCTGGCAGAAGCAATGAGGGCATCCAGGACATAATTCCGTCGCTGGGGAATAAGATCAATGTCGAAGGCATCAAAATATTCAATAAGGCTCCATGCCCGATTGCGGTACATGGCCAACATTTTATCATGACATGTGTACTGACTCCGAACCTATTTGAAAATCAACTCCAAATCACCAAGAGCCCAGAGGTGGGTGATTCCTTTCCTTAATTCCAATAAGAGTCCAAGGACCAAAGCCTCATACTCCGTAACATTGTTTGTGTAGTTGAACTGCAGCCTGTAGGATGCGAGGAAGGATTTCCCTCATGGGTTGATTAATTCTACTCTGGCCCGACAGCCTTGTTTGGATTGGGACCCATCGAAATTAAGGGTCCACAAGTCATCGCTTGTAGTCTGGAGCTGGGGAGATGGAGCAGATTTTGGATTATCTTTGGGAGACTTAGGAGGAGCTTCCTCCCGCACTGGTGGCACATGGGTGAGGTTTGCCTCTAGGGTGATTTGGGGTTGAGATCCCTGGGGAAATGACACTGAAGAAGTGCTTCCATTAGGAATACTGGGATCTGGGGAATCAGCTGTATGTTCTTTGTTTTGGAAGGCATCAATATGCCAGGTAGCGATGGAAAGGCAACGCTCACACTCTAGCTCTAAATATTTTTGATAGTGTACCTAGCACCAAGTACCAAACAAGAGTGTAGCGGGGGTCGCTATGGCACCTTGATAATTGAATTCAACCCTCAGTTTTTCTTCTAGGTCTTGGATTCTCTGCAGGACTATGGGATCCTCCTCGGGGGTGAAATCAAACGTCAAGATTTCAAGGGGTTGGTACACCTCCAAGGAAGTCTTAGAGAATAAGACCTTGTTGACCTTTTTGACTTTGGTAAGGGGCTGCTTCATCCTGGGTTCACTTTCAACCTAGATTTTGTTTGATTCTCCTTCCCAGGGGAGCCATAGGTGGGAGAAGTCATTCAAAAAGTATCCATTCAATGACTTAGACCAATTCTAACTTAATAACATCTTGTAAGTCTCTGGGATGTCCACCACTTGAACATCGATTATGCTGGCTATTCTGGGGTCCTGGATGAGCTATATTCAGACATTTTTCAGTTCACCCACCATCTTCACAATAGTTTTGTCCACTTGAATCACTGCGCCACTAGATGGGGTGGGTCTGAATTTGAGCTTCTGGCATATGGATAGGGGCATGATGTTGCCCGAAGCCAAAAAATCTACTAGGAAATTATGTATGTTTTTGCCTTTTATGTTCAGGCCTAGTAGGAATGGAGGGTCCTCCGTATTTCCCTGGAAGACAGCTGCATTGGTGTCCTCAAAAGAGACAGTCTTGGGTGGGCGATTGACGACTTCTAGGTTTCCCAGGAGCTTTAGAAGAGACTTCTTTTTCTCGGGGTAGTTTATTAAAACCTCCATCAAGGTCATGGAGGTGGTGGTTTGTTCTAATGCCTTTGTGATGTCAAATCTTCCTCCCAGAAATTGGTGGCTTCCCTCAGCCGGGTCTTTTGCTTGGTTAGATCTAGAACCTTTTGGAGGGACAGGATAGTTAGTTATATTATCCCAGGGAGGAGTGTCCTTAGGGGGCGTCGACATGTAAATTGGTCCTTTACCAGCCTGGATCTGAGTGTTGTAAGGGGCCCATGGGTTGGTGAAGGCATTGGCCTCAAAGGCTAGAATTGATTCATCAAAGAATCCCTATAATTCAGATTCTTCTTCATCTTCTCTAGAGGATCTAAAGAAGACGGTCTCATAGGTGAATGCACCATGAGTTGGCTCTTGCAAAGGAGGCTCTGGAGGAGTAGGGTCAGATGCTTGTTGTCTGTCTAGTTGGGATATCATGATGACCTTCTCCAGCATGGCACAGTTTACCTCATTGTGGGAGCCTATGTCATGCAATCTACACCAATTTGTCATGGGCTGGAAGTCTACGACTGGTGCGAAATGGGATGGTGCAGCACCACTTTGATTGGTGTTTTGGTTTGAAGGTAGACCTTCAGTGTTCATGTTATTGTACCATTGATGTTGGTTGGGCCAAGGCCCATTGTTGAAGTTTCTTCCTCTGGCATTGTTATTTCACTGATAGGAGAAAATATTCCCCCTTTAGGAATTGGAGTTCTGGGGTGCATAAGACCCCGCTTTTGTAATGCCCAAAATTTATAACCAAAAACGCAACAATTTTTTTTTAAAAAAAAAACAAAACAAATAAAAAAAAACAAAACAAATATAACATACCATTTTAACTAC
>MU225807.1:1190969-1203909 GCA_018584345.1 Thuja plicata | reverse complement strand
TACCTCCTCCTCTCGAAACTTGTTTTCTTCCACTTGCTTCCTTCAAAACTTCTCATTGCCTGAATTACTTTATTCCACTCACTTCTCCAATTATTTTTCCATGGTAGGGTCGGTGAGGCACTACATCTTTCAGTTGACCCATGTCCATAGTCAGGGTGGAAAACATTCGTCGGAGGGATTCAACCTCAATAGTTAGCTGAGTGTTTGTGTCACAATGTGACGGTTGTTGTTGGTTCCCTGGGAAGGCAACAGTATTTTCCAAAGTCAAGGGCGGCAATCCTCCAACCGCGGGCGACTGGAAGAAAGGAAATCTGGATGGTTGTGTTTGCTATTGTTGGTTTAGTTGCGATTGGTTCCAAGGGAAATATTTGAGACCCGGTATTGCCTGAGTCTGTGATGGATAAATGTACCGGGCCTGCTAGTCTATCAATGGGGGCAGGGGATTTATCGTCATCATGGGGGCACCCATTGCCAGTTTGGGGTTATATCCCCTGACATACGCAGTTCCATCGGGGATCATGTTGAAGGGCGTGCTCTGCCCAATCCTGCCCGGGGATTTATTGAGGCCACGAGACAGTTCTAAGGCTAGGTTGTAAAATTTTGCAAAAGTATCCTAGTCACCCAGGGCAGTTGTTCTCTAGAGGAGAGTGGCAACGAAGGGGTCCATCATGTTGAGATAGGTCTATATGGTTAATTTAGCGGATGGAATGAAAGGGTCCTTGCACCACTTTAGGGTGCGCTAGAACCGGTGATTAAATGTTGCAAGGGGTTCATTTGGTTCCTTTTTGATGGAAATGAATTGGCTGTGGGACCAAGCTAGATCCACGTGTACGCGGAAGGCAGCCAAGAAGGCATCCTCCATGTCTTTCCAGCTGTTGATGGATTTGGCGGGAAGGTTAAGGTACCAGTTTAGTTTGCCCTGTCCCAGGGACAGGGGAAACATCTAGGTCACAACATTTTCATGTTGGATCTAGTGTCGGTTCATGGCATCTTTGTATGCTTGCAAGAGTTCCTTTGTAGTTCATGAGCCTAGGTGCTTTTATCGTGGGCAAATCTTTTTTGGGTGTGAGGGTAAGTCGTTGGTTGCACCTGGAAAAGTTCCCATAGGGGACCTAGTATTACCAAAATATGCAGCTATTTGGGGAACTCAATTTTGAGTAGGTTGAACACTGGTTCCCAGGATCGTCTGGGAAGTTTGGATATTCAGTGGTACACCAGACCCCCAGATAATGGTGGCTGGTGTGGTTTTTGGGGTCCGTTTATTTTGAGCAGGAGGCTTGAGTTTGACAAACCTTTTGGTGTTAGGGGCTGATCTAAGGATTCTTTCAAATCTCGCAGGGGAGAAAGACCCAATCCCGCTGAAGGCTTGAATCCTAAAACTATGACTTGGGGAACCCTTGGGACGTGTAAAATCAGAATCTTGAGAGGGGGATGAGTTCATGCCCTCCTTCTAGTGCTAGTTTCTATTGACAGGACTCTTGTGAACGGGTTCACCAACAGAGGTAAGTTGTCACCGGGTACCGGAGTACTGGCCAACTTTGCCTGTAAAGGTTGTCTGGAGAAATGAGATTCCCTTGGCCTCCAAGAACGTGAGAGTCGGGTCTCAATGGTGCGGGGCTCGGTTGGCAGATGTGACTATTTTTGAGGGGGATAGCTGGTTATCTTCAACTCATTCTCTCTGGGGATTCAAGTAAGTGGGGTTTCTTGCAAGCGTGCATTCATTTTAACAAATAAAATTCAAAAGATATTGCAGAGTTAGAAATATTTCATCTACCTATAGTTATTCTAAACATTATAAACATCAACAATACTCTAACACACTAAACTAAATACTGAAGAAATACACAACCATCAGTTCATATTTGATTAGTAGCAAAAGAAAGGAGGTCGTTAATCTACTTTAAGTATCAGAGCAAAGGACATGAAGAATATAAAGCATAAAATACCGTTAACCCAAAAGATAGAATGCCAACAACATCATTGAGAAAATTCTTCCTTTTTCATTAACATTTCTTCTAGCAAGCACTGGTGCATGGTACAATGGTGGCTCCAAGGGAGTATTTAACTACTAGAAACTTAGAAACTATAGAGCATTGAGCTCTGCAACTAGAACTAAGAAAACCAAATTGCTATTAACTTGTGGACTAAAAAATCATCAATTATGCCGACCCTTGGAATGAGGTCAAACTTACTGTTTATACACATATTTCTATCTAACCCTAACCCTAACCCTAACTTATTTTACATTTTACAATAAAATACATTACCTGGTGGCCGGTACTACCTGCACCATGTTACAAAAGACCTCGAGATGGAGAAGGTCTAACATGTCAGAAGAATAAGACAAGAAAGATGGAGTGGAAGAATTGGCCTCGAGAAGAGAGCCAAAAAGGAGAAGGAAGAAATTTGATCCCCCGGGGATCGAGGCCACATGTTTCATAAATGGGAGGGTGGCACCCTGTCCCCGATGTGCCAGGTGTAACATTGAAGCGGTGCCTTGGGAAGACCATCTATCAGAAGAATTCTTGCCGATCTGACATGCCTTGTTGTGGTTACCTACCTTCTAACAAATTTTACTAACTGCCTTGAAAGTGACGGGTTAGCCTTGGGGACCGGGACATGGGTCACTGAAAGAATACAAAATGTAGGATCCAGAATTGTAGGATCTGGGAACTTGCGTTCTGAAGGAATAAAGAATGCAAAACACTTAGGTTTTCTCTAGCCCCCAGAGAATCTTTATTGTTGTTTTCTATCATTGAAGGTCTGGAGGAGGTGAGAGATCCCATCTTCATCGATGTCTTTAAGGCTAGCCCGCTGGTACTTGGCTACCTCAATCTGCTCTCCCAGGTTTGGAATATTTTCCTTAAATTCTTCAGCCATCTTTGCCGCATCGTGAACACTGAGTATCATGCAAGTTATTCGCATCATTTTAGCTCTGTTTATCCCTTCCGGGGATTGATACCTTGATTCCATTAACTCATCAAACTTCTCCAAAACATATTCCTGTGGCATGCATGTGTCGGTGCTAAACGGATCAGCTCTGGAGACCTTTGAAACAAAAGATTTATATAAATTGAAAGAATATTGAACTCCATTGACCTTATCAAGTAGATTCCCCACCAGTTGCTTGATTACCCCCAATGTGAGGTCAAGTCTGAAGTGTTAGGTCCTCACAAAATCAAATGACTCTTCTCCTAAAATTCCAGACTCGGAAACAATCTCCTCTCTGAGGCTGATGAGTTCTTCTAACTCAACCTTCCATGTGTCATAATTCTTGACGTCCCCCTCCCATATGTTGATGGTGGTTTTGGCATGGTGTAATACATGGCAGGCTGCATATAGGTTTGGGAGTGTGGACACTAGGAAACACCGGACGTTGCCCAACTGCAAGGTGACCCATTCATCAACCGCTTGGTCCTTTTTCTTCATCACCCATAATGAGTCTATATCGCTCTATGGAAGCGGTGCATCTGATGTAGAGGGCCCCAGGGGAATAACACTAATAGGCTGGGCCAGCTCAGTCTGCAACCCCATGAGGTTTGCATTTTTCTCCTTTTCTGCCTTGAACTTTTGAGCTTCTTTTTCATAGCAAGCCTCCACTGCCTTGGCTGCTTCTTTCAACATGTTCAATTCACCTTGTTTTCCTCTCATCCCTAGCGACACCTCTGTGACATTATAATATCTAGCCTCAGCCATTGCCTTGTCTAGATTTGGAGAAGGTGTCACAATTACTGTGACTGTTTCTCCGCTCGGCTCAGTTTGAAGAGTGTGAACCGTCTGGGCTTTCTTAACCTTATGCGGGTTCTGCGCCTGAGCCATCATCTCCACCAAAGAAAGATGGGCTTTGGGTGTTGATGGGGCCTTTCTCTTTTAAGATTCCACCAACCACTATGGCGGTAGAGGTGGCTTTGCAGCCAAAATTTTCTCCTGTGACTTCTCCCCAATATCCTATTGTGCCCTTTCAACAGTATGAGTCTCCTCTGACTCCTCTGTATCTTTTGACTCACCGACGATGTTTGCCCTGGTGATACCCGTGTCCTTTACCCCATCGTCTATATCCTCAGCAATATTTGGGTCCTCATTATTTGCCCCAGAGTTTTCTTCTTCATCCTGTTGCTATTCTTCCTCGGCCTCTGTTGCTGGGGTGTCTTCTTCTACCGATACATCTTTTGGTAGTGGGGGAGGTAACGGGCCAAGATTCAATGTGTGGGCTATAGTGATTACCTCCCCAAATGTTACCTTTAGAAGTGGCATCTGGAACACGGTGGTTGGGGTCATGGTTGTTCCCATAGGTCCAATTTCCCCAATTGATGCCATTTGTTCACTTTGCTTCTATTGGTTTGAAACTCCTGCATCCCAAGCTTTTGAGACTTCAGAGGCAATCTCTTGTTCCACTCCCATTTCTTCTTCTATTTGTACCTCCTACTCCTGCGTAGGTTCCTGTTCTGGAGCTTCCTCCTGCTCCGGGATTTCCGCTTCTGGCTGTACGATGTCTCCCTGTAAATTCCCAAATTTTCCAGCCCTGAATACATCATCAAATTCCTGAGGGGGAGGATTTTTTGGGACGTGAGCATGCTCTTGTTCTTTCTCCAGCTCTGGGGAGTTGGAAGAAATGATTTCTACTTGTGGGATTTGTAGCATCCCCAGCTCCGGTTCTATTGTTGGCTTTGGATTAAGCCTTTTCTTTCACCTGGTAACTAAAGGATGCCATGCATCCCTTAGGGCTACCTGCTCCTCTTCTAGATCTATTCTTGTTGCCCTGACCATTAATGCTACTAGTGAAGGGGAAGAGGGAGGACAGACAGGTCCGGTCATGAGCACTAGAGTGGCCAATTGCATGATTAATTTCTCCCTCATCTGCTGGGAGGTCGCTATCGACTATTTCAGTTGTTCTTTCATGGGGGTCTCCTGTATAGTTGGAGTTTCCATTATTATTTTTCCCCTATCCTCTCCTTGTGAAGAGGTTCCAGCCCCGGAAGTCAGCTTTTGTACCGTCGGGCCAGCCCTGTGGGTACTCCCAGGGCATACTCTCTTAAAGTATTCATAGCTATGCTCGACCATCCTGTGAGTGATTTCCTCAATGGTAGGCCCCTCCTAGGTGTTCTAGTCTACTGGTGGGAGGGCCATCATGTCAATCCCCTTTTCCTTGTACTGGGGATCTATTATGGGTCCAGCGTTTGAGAAGTCATTTGGAAATTCTCAGAGCTTCAACCTTTCCATCATCCCCATAGTCATCCGAACATAATGCCGGCTCTGGAGTTAAACATCATCCTGGAAATCTTCCCAGAAGTCCTCCATGTGATATTGGTGGGGCTCTGATGCCCAGGGAAGTGCCAATGCAATTTTGCCAAGCGGATCAAAGTTCTTCTGCGCTAGATAAAATTTTGTCAAGTTCAAGCTCTTGAGTTCGCTATCTGCCTCCTTGGCTGTGGCCAGACTGCACGAGTAATTCCCATAAGTGATTGGGAATGGAAAATTTGTCATCTTTTTTAAAGTGTATAAGGTGTACAACTCCAGCAGTTGTCTGCAATATTCCAAGAGAATTATCTTGTTCCCACAATGTTTAGGCAACAAGTAAGGCTTCCTGATGAAGTCAGTTATCCTTATGTAAGTATGTTGCTAGAATTGGATGTAGTAATGGCCATAAATTCTAACCAGATCCATTACCTCCTTGGAGAGGCAGTACCCTGCATCCTAGGTAGGTGTGAGCAGGTTGTAGTAGACGAAGGCATCGTTCACCTGGCAGAAACTGGGGAAACTAGCCTCCCATTGAATTTGTGGGAAATAATCCCAGGGAGCCTTCTGACCTAGGCCGATCCTAAGTACACCTGATGTGAGTAGCCTGTTGGTGATAGGTCGTTGCGCTAAGGCCCAAAAAACATAAGAGGTCATATAAAATTTGCACTTCTGGGCCACTTGAAGGAACTGAGAATCTACATGGTTAGAGATAATGGCAGCCTAATCAAAGTGTTCCCCACCGGTGGTGATGCCAAGAAAAAAGTAGTACATCCATCTTGAGAACTCTTGGGCATGGGGTTGCATGAAGATTCAGCATAGTGCTATCATCCCCATCTGGATACTTTCTTTAAACTCAGACCGAGGGATCTCTAATTTCATTTTCTTGGGGTCCCTCTTTGGAGTCTTGAGCCAATGGTTGTTCATGTATTGTCAAGCTGCGACCTTCAACTACTGAAATTGCCCTAAGGCATCAGATCTGGTAACGATAGCTGGGTTATCAAACTGAGGAATCCCCAAACCTACCTGAAAATTATCGAGAGACACCATGGAGGTGGGATATCCATTCAAGACTGGGGCTGTGAGCATGACGGCCCAGATGAAAGAGTTGTAATGTGTTGCAAGTGTGAGAATGAGCTCTGGGGCCTGCACCGATCATGGGAAACATGCAGGCTTCAGAATCCCAGAATCACCGACGCTGATCCCCATACTATCACTGAATGAACATTATCTTGACTAAGGCCTGCATCTCGGCCCACATTCTGATGCCTGTTTCGATAATTAACTGAACTTGGGACTCAATCTTTGATCCCATAACAGTATTGTCCTCGAGGTACTTCATGCTGAGAGGCAATTTTTCTAAGGCCCTCTCAATTTTGGATCTGACGGCTACCCTGGTGATCACCGTGGAAGGAAGTTCCAGACTCCCAGGTGGTGAAGATATGGAAGCCTCAGACATGGTTAAGTTATGTTGTTTTGAAAACTTGTGAGGCAAGGTGACCGTTAGAATCCATAGATAAATAATATTCTGGGATCCAGAGATCTTACCATCAGGGCACGTCCTTAGCCTGAAAAGTTAGTTCAGGTCCAAGATACTGAAAGATATATATATAATGCAAAATTAGGAAATTAACCACTGTCCAGGCCCAGGGGCTTTAGCATTTTAATGGAAGTAAGATGTGGGTTGGTGAAGACAAAAGACCCGGGGTCCAGAAAAATAACCGTTGGAATATGTGAGCGAAAAGTGAGCCATTAGGCCCACGTGGATGTCATGTGGCTATGTAATAAATGGGGCGTTATGGTGACGACGATGAAAACTGTCTGAACATGCAAAAAGTGGAGGCCACTTGGACAACATTAAAAACATATGTGGGACATAAATGGATCATAAAGGCTGGCTGACGGAGGATAGATAAAACCACCTAGTTGAAAATAGCCGAGAGTCAAGTTTCAACCAGGTGGTATTCTATCTTGAACTAGCTCACAAATTTTGGATGAAAATCTAGATGAAGCACGACGAGCTTGACGTGAGACTAGACAAATATACATAGAATATACACCTAAGTACAGTGGGGCCGAAGGGTATATACATGGAAAATGAAAGGATATACATTAAATACACTGAATTTACAGTAGAATGACAACACAAAATGACAAACCTATACAAAATAGCGCATAAAATGTACATACACAATACTTTACATTGCACAGAGGGTGGACATTCCTCTAGCAGAGTTGACCACCAATGGGCAGTGAACTAGACGACCAAAACACAAAAACAACACGAACAAACAAGATAGAAAACGCAAACAAAACACAACAAAAAATAGGAAAACAAAGGAAAGAAACAGAGACACCAACCTGAAATCTGAAGAAAGGAAAGGAAGGAAAGGCACCCTGGATGCTCTACAACAACTTCCACCTCCAAATGAGCACCAACCAGCACCAAAAACAACTTGTAATTGCTCACAACAACTCATAATAACTCACACTTAATTCTCACTCAAATTGCTAAGGAATCCCTCTGAAATCACTTAAGTGTTTTTAATCGTGGTAACTGTGAAAATGACAGGTGATTCCTATTTATAACCAAGGTGAAAAGAAAGTTACCTTTCCTTCCGCAAACTCTGGAATAGGAAGACCTCTATACTTCGAGCCCGGGGATTCCACGCGACCATACCCTCTTATGAAAAAGAGACATCGTGGCAGAGAATCCCAGAGTCCAGGGTCAGGCTCCTGGACAAGGAATGACCAACTCCGGGACTAGGTCCCAGAACATTAGGGACAAAAAAAAAAGAAAAACCAACACTGCAGGACAGAAAACCCGAAGAAGGAAAATGAGGAAACAAAAGGAAAAAGACAAGGCAAGAGCCAAAAGCAGAAAATGAAAAGGGGGACCCAATATTTTTCACACAAAATGTAGGGACGGGGATGCAGGGCATAATAGAAAGGAACAAGACATTGTGTGAAGAAGTAAAAAACCTGAAAAGAGAACAACACATGCAAATAGTAAGACTATGTGAAGTAGTGGAACAAAAGAAGAAAGCTGAAGATGATAAAGATATGGCTGAAGAAGATAAAAGAATGATGACTATCAGACTTGATGAAAGGACACATGATGTACAAATGATGACAAAAAATCAAGTTGACATGGCTAGTCAACTGCTACTTGTGAATAAGGAAATCAGCAGGAAAGACATGGAAATTGTGAATTTGAGATCTGAGAACAGTCAATTGAAAGATGAATTGAGATCTAAGAAAGAACTTAATGAGAGATTGAACAAACCAAATGAAGCTTTGAATTATTTTGAAAATCTAATGGAAGCATCAAGAAGATCTAAGGACTATTCTGGACTAGGTCATACCAAACAACATACATCTTCTGAGAAAGGAGAATCATCTAAGAATCATGAAAGGAGGAATGCAAAGACAAAGAAAAACAAGCCTGTATGCTACCACTGTGGAAAAATAGGACACACAACAAGCATCTACCGAAGCATGAATAGTAAGTCCAATCCTAAACCTAAGTTCAATAGTTATTTCTTTAAATGTAAGAAGTTTGGACATCAGGCACATGAATGTTGGACAAAGGCAAGCAATGCACCTCCCACACCTAGATTCAATGAGTATTATTACAAGTGTCAGAAATTTGGACATAGAGCACAAGATTGCAAATATAATGCTAAACAATAATTGACATCAAAGACATAAGCAAAAGAACCTAGGAAAGACAACACTTATAATTGGGATTACAATGCATGACATAGCTATCATTACTATGGTGAGTATGGACATGTTCCAAAAAACTGCATAAAGACACATTTCAAAGGAAAATCTAAGAGTTGGATGAATGGAAGCCTAGTTTGTTACAATTGTTTGAAAATTGGTCATACTAGGAGAGATTGAAAAACAAGGGTACCTGTTCCTACCGTTGATCATATTAGAGCACATATGAACAAGACATGGATAAGGAAAGAAGAACTGAGCAGTAGTGAAGCTACTACAGCTGAGATCACCCAATCCAATGGATTAGGTGATCACACCATCACCAACTAAGAAAATGAGGTATGTGAGGAAACGTATTTATATTTTCACATCTTTCATCAGTTCCTAACATAAAAAAGTGCAAAAGTCCATATCTACATATGTAAAGATGCATCAGGACACATTTTGAGACATGTACAATGAAAAATCAATATGCACTATAGGTGCTGAGCAACAGTCTTATTGTGCACCAAGACTGAGTTCTCTAGTGTATGCCAAGCTGGTATGGTTGACTGAGTAAGTTTGGTATGATAAACGAGTATGGGTTGTGACCGAGATAGGCAAGTTTTGTGAGTCATCCAAGGATAGCTGTATGACTCTCTCTCAATGGAAAGGACATTTAATGCTAACCTAATTTTGACCATTGGAATTTATATAAAGGATAGAGCCATTCATTTTCATTCTCACCATGCGATTGAGAATTTCACGGAGCGATTGAGCATTTGCAAACTTGATTTCAATAAATATTTTTTGAAGATTTCTATAGTGTGTCGTCAACAATCTTGAGTAAATAGTGTGAATTTTGATATCTGTTGAGGTAATCTATTCATTGTCTTTGAAACCCTATTTTTGGAAATCATGGCCGCAAGTTCTTCTACAATAGCTAAGAATATGGAGGAGTTAAAAAAAGTTCAATTGGTAAGGAGCGACACCTGTGCGCCTCCTAATTTTAGGGCAGTTCCTAAAAGTGCCATCCAAGGTGATCTGACCGGAGCCCTATCATCGATTCCACCCAAGGTACTTATGATTCATGATGTTAGGTCATGTTTTATGTGCAAAGTTAGTGAGATTGGGGATCATGAGTTAAGGGAATCCTACAACAAATTGTGTGTAGATGGAGCCCTAAAAGATGAGCATAAACATCTAACTGAGAGAGGGTTAACTCATGCCCTAGATTTCCTGAGGGATTTCAAAATGGAATGGATCAAGATTTTCCTTCGCCATGTACACAACATGAACATATGGATGGATAATGGACTAGTTAGGATTACAAAGGAAATCATCCACAGGGTAACTGGCTATCCAACTATTAACGAGAAGAGAACCATGAGATGTCAGAGTAAGGAAAATATAGAAGAATACACCGGAGCTGTCTAGAATAAAATAAGAATGACAATCTCAACAATCAAGGATTTGGAGCTTGATTTTGCAGTTAGGGTTATTGCTCACAAGTTTTATTAGTCGAGCCGACTAGACATTGTCTCATGTATTGCAGTCAATTAGGCTTGGAAGATTGTGAAGAAGGATCATACTTATGACCTTGCCGAGCTTCAGTTGACACAGCTAGCCGATAACCTTTCTTCAATCTGATAGGAAAAGAACTCAATATGTAAGTTTAGTTCTCTGCTAGTTTGCATATTTTTCTATATACAAAATACATTTCCTACTTTTGGAGATATTGTGTGGAAGACAGGCTGACCAATTACACAACAAATCAATGTGCTTATTGAGAAATTAGGTGGTAATTTTAACAATGTGATGGGAACATATTTTGTTGAATTTAAGAAAAAGATGAGATTGAGAAGCCAAATTCCTAGATCACTAGTTGAGAAACACTATGAGGATATTTGTTTCTTAGTGGATATATATTTTACCTATGTTCAGGAAATAGTGCTGAGGGTATCATGGCTAAGGCCATTACCTTATGAAGTAAATATTGATGAGACATTTGCAGCTATAACAACTCTACTGGCAGAGGAGATTGATGGATCAACCAGACATTTTGGGAATTATGAGGAAGCTAAGTCCAAAATCTCTATGGATTTGAAGGCTGACACTATGGAGAGGAAAAGGAAAAAGATTGTAAAAGATTTGAAGAAAATGGTTGGAATAGAGAGTGATGAAGAAATAAAGGATTCACCTTTGGGTTTATCAACATACATGGATAGGATATGTCTAGTGAAGAAGAGGAGAGTGAACTTGAAGAAGATATCACTATGAAAGCTAAAGGAAAATAGCCAGTAGTTGCCAAGGCAACTAAACCAAGCCAAGCCAAATCTAAGGCTACCCCTCCTATTGCTAACTGACCTAGGACTAGGGCATCAATTGTTTCATCTCTTGTCGAGACAAAAAAAATTATATACAAAGAAGAATTCTGGAGAGAGTAGCTCAGGGAAAAGAAAACAAGTTGAGACAAAGGCTGTGTCGAGCCAACTTGAGAAAAGACTGAGGAGGAAACTAATCTTGGAGCAAGAAGATGATGAGGAGAAGATAGATATAGATGAACCCAACAACATACCTACAACATCACATAAACCACTGACCAATATTGATGAGGTATACAAGAACATTAGAAGTACTGCTAAATTAGCAGGATTCAAATTTATTAAGTATGAGAAGCAAAGCATAGCAGACAAGCATAAGATTTAGGAAGCACTATTAGATATGATGGGCACATTCAAGATGACACCTATAGAGATAGGAGACCTTGTACCCATATAAATTTATGCTATTTTATGACAAAAGTGACAATATGCATTGATGACTGAATGACAGATAAGGGAAGGGACGTTAGCTAAGGTCATTCCTTGATTAACCAAGAAGCAAATGGGAAAATTAATTGAACAATATCAAAGGAAGTTTATTCCCAAATAAAGAGCCTATGCAATTCTGAAAAATGATGTTGAAGGTGTAGTTCAATAGAGCACCAAAATCTAGAAGGAGACTTTTGGGCTATTGACTAAGAAGGAAGATAAGAAAGGTGAAGGCACCTCAGAGAAGAAGGAAATAGAAGAACATATTGCTATTGATCAGGAAGAGACTGAAATGGAACTGGAAGAGAAAATAGTCAAAGTGAAAATTGCAGATCTAACAATGGACAGTCCCATTGTCACTACAATTGAAGATAACAGTAATGTGGATGTTGAGGATCAAAATGAGCCAATAGAGACAGGTATGAAATCACCTATTCGTGCAACTGAGGCCAAGATAGAGAAAGAAGAAGAAAAGGAGGTATCAAATATTAATCCACCTATTTTAGAGGTTGTGCAAACATTCTTCGATAGTGGAGATAAAATGGAAGAAATTGCAAATAAGCCTACAGAACAAGAGGCTATAGAAGTTTTGGTGGATGTACCACACTCTGTATCATCTAGTCCAACTAGACCTAAAATTGGGAGTATATCTGATTAGCATGTAATTTTGACTCAGTTGAAAACTGTAATTAAAATTAATACTGACAAAGGAAAGGATATTGAAGAACCTGAGCCGAGTATCAGCTCACCAGAGCTCAAGAAGAAGAAGCTAAACAAGAAGAAGTCACCTTGCTTAAATGTCACATTAGATGAAGTTATTTTTATTCCTAAATGGGATCCCAATAACTTGTCATATGAGTAGATTCAAACTCTTCAAGACCTATTAAAGAGGAAGAAGAGACAAGAGGAAATGAAGAGGGAGCATAAGCAGAAGCAATTTTTCCATGATATAAAGGATATTTTTGTTAAAGATTTTGACATGGAAGATGAAAATCAGAAAGCACAAATTCTGAAACAGTTAGTTCACATTGTGCAGAGAGTTAATGATGAAAAAATTGAGGCAAATGAAAATTTGTTGCAATGGTCCAAGAGAAAATTTGAGAACAAATTCTTGGAGAAGATATCAGAAGAGATTGCTACCAAACAGGTTGAACTTTCTTCTCTTGTTGACATTCTTGAGGAAGTTG
>MU225807.1:1174606-1190396 GCA_018584345.1 Thuja plicata | reverse complement strand
TTAGGCAAATTTTGTGGATATAAAGAAATGATAAGTGTTTTTGCCACTAATATCAAAGGGGGAGATTGTTGATCTCTAAGTTTTGTTGATCATTAGTGTCCCACACTTAGTCATTTATCTAGGCAGGGTAGTCGGTCATCACTGTGACCGAGCTATCTAGTATAGGTTGAGCAGTAGTCATTGCCGAGCAGATAGTAGTTTCCAAGTTACACAGAAGCCGAGTGAAATTGATTAGTCCATGCTGAGCGCTAGAGTCTTCATGTGCCAAGCAAGAAATTTTTTTCATACATGTCAGAGATGGCACAAACTTGAAGGTAAAATTTTTTGGGCTGACTTTTTGGGTATTTAATGTTTTCAACAAAGTTAATTACACATTAAATCATTTGATCCAATACATGGCATGAAGCCAATCAAAAAATTGGAATGCCCAAGCGGCATAAGTATTTGATCTTGATCGTTGATCTAGATCTCAGTGCCAGATCCATAAGGTATATAATATTGCTTCTTACCCTAATTTTTTAATGTGTGTGTGCATACAAGAGAGATATGCAAATGGTTATTTTGAGTTAAGAAGCATAGATCTAGCAGAGAAATAGAGCAGCAAGTAGCAGAGTAAAGTTAGATCAGAGAAGGTATTGAAAAGAGGAGATTCGTCATCAGCATCTAAGTGCATATTGAAGGTTCACATCTTGAGACATTCTAACAAGTGTATCAGGTGAAATCTCTTAACAGAGTGGTTCTAGCAGACCTTTCTAAATCTCTTAGCCGAGTGCTTACTTTGTTGTAAGTTTAAATCCTTTTACAAGGTAGATTGTAATGATCTGTAGCTCTTAACCAGGCAGACCTTTAACAGGTAGATCACAAGTTGTGATCAAATTTTGTAACCTTAATAGACAGACTTTATTGCTGCAGTAGTGAAGATTTTTTTGGGTGTCATCCCCACCCCATTTTTACCTTATTGGGTTTCTGGGTTACCAAATTCTATGTCTTGAGTTATTTTATGTTACGAATGCTACTAGTTGATAGATCAATTATATTTATGGTATGGTTGTGGACCAGTTTGTTTTAAGTGATAAAAGTTATAAGATCTGATTCACCCCCCCTCTCAGTATCTTTCTTTCGCATCTTGTATTTCCAACAATTATATGTGTAGGTTTTGCTCTTGAAACTAAAATTTTTCATTTTTCCTATTTGACAATTCTTGCACATAACATGGTCGGGCTTTGAAATACTCGGTAAGCCTCTCACTTTTATTTTCTCACTTATACTAACCATGTTGTCAAAATTCACATGACATAACCTTTTATGTCATAACCAAACATATTCATTTCTATCCAATAAACAAGTGGTCTCAATATTATCAAGATAGAATAGATCAATTTTTGTTTGTTCACCAGTACTGATAAACTTTCATGTTCCATTATAGATCATTGCCTTTTTGTTCTCAAATGCAACTCAGTGTCCTATTTTGTTCAGCTGTGAAACACTCAACAAATTATAGTTAAGTCCTTTCACCCAATACGAATTTTCACATCTGATCAGTTTATTCAACATGATGATACCTTTTCCTTCAACTAGGCAAGGTGCGTCATTACCCATCCTAACTGATCCACCATTATAATATTCAAAAGTTTCAAATTTTTCTTTATCTCCAGTCATGTGATGAGTACAAACACTATCAATAATCTAGACATCATTTTTGCTAACTTTAGATATGAGTGACGTTTCAACATACCTTTCTTCTTTGTCTGAATCATCCTTCATAGCAACAAATACTACCTCAATATCTTCATCAGAATTAGTGTCAAAATTTTAATCTTTGTTCTCAACTAGGTAACAAGCCTTCCTTCCTTTGTCCTTGTAATCTCGGTTATATCTTGTATCAAAGTTTTGGTTTCTTTTGTAGTCTCGGTCATCACTTATGTCATACTTATTTTCTTAAGATCTGTCATTCTTTCTTTCATCCTTTCTCTTGTTAGGGCATCTAGCAGAAAAATGTCTAATTTCTTTGCAATTAAAATAAACCAATGGTAATTTACCTTTATATCTTCCTTTACCTCTATGTAATCTCCTAGCCATTAGTGCTTCAAGTTCATCAAGTTCTTGTTCATCACTATCACTATCACTATCATTTCTCATAGTGTGTTTGTTACAAGATTTGCTTATTTTCAGAGAAAAATTGAATGCAGACTCAATAGTAGGTAAGACACTATTTTCATAGTTGTTCATCTCAAATGAAATAAGTCTACCAATCAAACTATCAAGAGTAACATTTTTATTAGCTATTGCTCTCATTTCTTGAATTGCAGACATTCTAATAGCATAAACATGCAGTAAGGTTCTCATAATTTTACTTACAACTATTTCTTCTTCAAGTACTCCTACTCCACAGATAACATTAACAACTTCTTTGATTCTATCACTGTACTGAGTGACGTTCTCTCATTCTTTCATTCTCAGGTCATCAAACTTTCCTCTTATAATTTCAGCTTTAGCTCTCAGCGCATTGGTATCTCCTCCATGTACTAGCTTGAGTTTGTCCCACATTTGCTTTGCAGAGGTGGATGATTTCACATCTTCAAATTCAACATCAGTTAGTGAAGAAGCAAGTTCTATCATCATAGAATTGTGATCATGTTTCTCTCTTAAATGATCAATAGTCAGAGGTCTAGTAGGTGCAACATATTCAGTATCCAAGTGTTGTGTAACATCATTTCCAATACTAGATATATGAAGTCTTATCCTGCTTTGCCGTGATGCAAAGTTGTATTTTTTCAACTTAGGCACATACCTTTTACTCATCTTGTGATATTTATCTTAAGTCCCTTTAAAATTTTCTTCCAAGCACCAAAGCTCTGATACCGATTGTTAGAATAACTGAGAGGGAGGGTGAATCAGTGGCTTTAATAATTATTCCAAAAACTCAACCAAAAACTTATCTCTTAAATATAATACCCTCAGTTATCTTACAGTTCCAATTTCATCAAGATGTATGCCATAAATAAATTTAACAAATATAAGTTGCTCGGTAAGATATACTATTTATCTTTTCTAGACTTTATCGGAGTAGCAGCAAATAAACTTAGAGTTAACCGACCAATCCAGTTTCAATAATGTGTAAAGAAAAAGATCAATGCAATGAAACATATACACATTTGACACAAATTTTAACGTAGAAACCCAATATGGGAAAAACTACCTGGGACCGGTAACCCAAAGTAATTTCACTCTTCTGAAGTGAGCTTGGTGAAGAGCCAACCCTGTTAAAGTTACAATACATACTGTTAAGTGAAACCTTGTTAGAGGATTTAAAACCAATAGTTTTTCTTTTGAACTAGCACTCACTATGTTGTCAACAAGAAAACATTTTGATACTCTTGATTATCTCAATACAATAAGGACTATTAAATCCCACTCGGTTAAGAGATTTTCTGAATCAATGGTTAAACTGATACAGTAAATGATCTATTCAAAATACAACTTTGATTTGTAAATATTCAGATCTATTGTTAGTTCTATAATACCTCTCTCATCAATATACAATTTAGTTCCTTTTCTTTCTTTCTTTATTCTTCTCAGTGAATGCTCTGTCCTTTGTTGCTCAATGTCTGCAGAATTCCTTGGCTTTGTTATTTAACCTGTATGATTAGATCTGCATGAAGAATTCTATCTTCACACAAAATATATTCAACATTCCTCTCTTGATAATGAATTCCTTGTCTCTTTATATAGACATGATTAGCCGCTCAATCTCCTTGTTTTTGTCGTAGATCTCTTCTTGATCTGTAAAACTTGCCATGCGTTTCTTTATCATGTAAATCTCTCATTTAGTTTTATTCTATAAATCTCTCCTTGATAACTGTGAATAAAACATGCTTTAAATCTCCTTCTTGCTTTAGTTTAACTGATCGTTGAAAATAAAGAAATCAATCAGTCAATCCCTAAATTGTAGCTTTGTCAGCTGAGTAATTTTGTCATTCTTTAACTCCAGTTATGCTTGGTCATCACCTTCAGTTATGCTTAGTCATCAACTCCAATTACTGTAGTGCTCAGTATACACTTTCTTGGTATACACTGTGAACTGCTCGGTGTTCACTATCACTCGGTGTATACATACTTTTTATATTTTACCGACAACATAAACTTTGTCTCTTCAGATCTTCAAGGTTATGATAATATGTGTTTGAATAATCAAACCATATCAAGTTGACATCAATGAAAATATAATACATTAACTAATTTAATGTCTCGCATTCACTTTTGCAGCTCGGTGATCATCAACTTATCATATTCAAGCATTCAATCAGTTATAGTTCATCAAAATGTAAAATAGAACTCTTATATACATTTACAATCATTTAAAATAGTATACCTATAATTTTCTTATGAAGATAAATCATGTCAAGCTATTTATAATCAACATTAAAATATTATGGCACTCAATAGTTCTTTTCCTCGCCCTTGAATATATTTACTCACTCTAAAATGGCTAAAAAGTTTATTGACTATTTTCATGTGAATATGGGATTAAAAGATAGGGGTTTTATCTACCTAATTATGCATAAGGATGTAATGAATGCCTCAATTATATGTTATTATGTTTCAATCATTGTTTTCCAAAATGAAGTATCATCTCCATTTATTTAATGATGAATTCTTTTTTATTTGAGTATCATTGTTAGTCCAAAACAAAACTTATCTCAATAATTATGTTTCGTTTATGGGCTTGGGTGCTCATATAAAGACTATTGAAGTGAAGTAATTTTCTTCTAATGGAATGAAGTAAAACTCACCACATACTCCAACCATATCTTTTTACTCATCAAAATTTCAAATTAAAAATACTTTTAAAAGGGTGATGCTAAGAAAGAAACTTGTAGATGTCTAAAAAGGTCCCTTGACATATTAATTAACTAAATTTCATTTTAATTAATATTCCTCCTAGTCATATAATTAATTATATACCCCCCCTTTCTTCTATACATTTAGTTAAATTTATTGAATTAAATGTATTCATTTATTCTTCTTTAGTCCTAATGTATTTTTATTTTATTTAAATACATCTTAACCCTCTTTTATCCCTATTTGAATAATTTTATTATTTAAATCTCCCAACCCCTTGATTTGATTAATTCTTAACTATTTAAATCCTAAACCTAGCCTGTATTCCTAACCTATACCCATCACTATCCCCCTTAATCCTATCCCTCCAATTATTCCTAGATTGATTAGCCTAATTTTGTAATTCCTACACCAATTAAGCTCATAATCATGCTCACACATGTGTGAGCACCCCTTCTATGGGATTTTTCCATTCCCTTGCTGGAAATGGCCCAAGTCATTTCTCTTACATCTTGTCTCCCCTTTCCTCTTTGAAAGATGCTCACATGTGACTCACTTTGAGCCTCCCACCCTCTTACACTTGTCATTGTGTCATCACTTTCAAGAGTTTATCACACATATGTGAGAAAATATCCCTCTTGCATGGACACCCCTTCATCCTATGTGGCTCATATGTGGATGCCACATAAGATCCACCTCATTGAAGGCCCTCAAAAATCTATAAATAGGGGCCTCAACTCTTCATTCGAACATCCATTATCATTGTAGTGTTATAATGCTCATTTAGTTTTCAATATTTCATTACATTTCATGCTATTTGATCACTTAGTGTTAGATTTTGCATTCATCTTATAGTGATTGTCATCTTAGATTTTTAGTTTTCTTGCATGTCATCTAGTTTATGATCTTGAGTCATGTTCATCTAGAATCTTGCATTTTAGCTAATCATTCTCATCATAGTTTTACATATAGATTTCATCATAAGTTTTCATCTAGTTCTCCATTTTAGTTTTCATCTAGGATCATCCTCTTCTCTTCATGCAGCTATTTGGGTATTGAATAATATTGTGTTGGAGAGCATCCACACAAAACATTAAAAAAAAAATCAAATGAGTCTGGGTGCACTCATTTTAGCTCATTGGAGGTTGTGTGAGATCTTTATGTGTAGATTATATGTTTTATACTAACTTTACCTATTTATGCTTGACTACACAGAGCTAGACTTCTTGCACATACAAATCTAAATATACTTCTAATCATGTGTTTATTGCTTAAAATGTTATTTCTTCCCTGCCCCAAACAACAAGAAAGTTCACTAGATTGAATGAATCTCTAGATAGTTTTCTCCAAATCTTATTGAATATTACTTTGATTAATCTCCTTTGCATCCATCTAGAGGACTCTCCAAAGGATATAAAATCATAGATTTAATGATCATTAAATATATATTTGTATATCTCTTAAGCACAAAGTACAAGATTTGGTAAATAACAACATTGCATATTTATGCAAATACTTTTCCTTCAAATACTCAATTTTACAAAGTGTACTTCCATTATACGCATAATATATCGATACTAGCATGGTCCAAATGCCCATGGACATGGATGTCATTTGCTAATAATGTGTCAATTATTTATCACTTTTATAAATGAATAACTTTGTGGACATGGATTATGATATCTCATTTTCACCCTATTATTCATATCATTACATTTTGTAATGAGGAGATGCCTAATTATCATTATTATAGCTCATTATATGTGATCAATGATATCCATGATAATTTTTCCAATGATATTCTCATTGATCCTATTAACCCATTCGATACATGCATTCATAATGATTTGTAACATGTAACATGTAGTGTCACTATGACCATTTATGGGTGTCACTGAAGATGGCTAATGGTACACTTACTAATAGATGCATTATTTTTCCTCCCAATCTCAACTACAAAGAGAATAATGTATTTTTATATGTTGTTATGTCTTCTTCATATGGGTTCAACATTTCATTTGGTAAGCCATGGATTTTGCATATGAAAGTCATGCCATCAATTATATATCACAAGTTAAAGTTGTTGAATAGGTTGAATAACTGAGAGGGGGGGTGAATCAGTTATTCAAAAGTTTTCCTTTAATTTAACTTCAACCAGTAACACTAATAAAACATTCAGAAAATTAAAACATATGTAAACATAAAAAATACAAAATAACACCATGCACAATGAACACCTGATTTTTAGGTGGGAAAAACCATGGAGAACTATTCTCAAGTATAAAATGTTGATTAAGGTGACATCGGTTAAGGTGATTTGTAAATATGCTCACTGCAATTAAGAATCACTACGAGTAGGCTCACTATTGGTCAAGCTAACTTCCCTAGATATAAATTAGATATCAAAACCAACAGAAAAATGGCCAACTACCAATACAAGAGGCTCACTAGCTACATAAAATACCTAACTACCAAAAGAGTAATGATAACAATAAATCCACCAGTCAAGTAACAAACACTAGTTTTCTTCCTTCAGTAACATACACTCACACATAGAATAAGATCTTCTGAGTTATATTCCTTCTTTGCACGCCCACATGCATACTACTTCTCATCGAACAAGATCATGTTCTACATATACTGATTCATGCCATCATAGAACATCCAAGTTTGCCTAACATAATTTGAAATAAGTCACACCAATTCATTCCCATGGTGGTAAGGAATGAAGCGTGGACCACACAAAAACTCCTCACATAAATCAACATGCTACACATTCTTCATGACATTCAAAACCGATGAACATGAAAATATAATTTGAAATGAAAATGCTCACTCTTAAACACATCAACCAATATATAGATTGGTCTAGACCCAAAATATTAAATCTCATCACATAACAATATTAATGGGACTAGGAGAAACATTATAATTGATAGATCATTATAACACACCCTCCAGTGTGTATTCAACCAGAACATAAATCCTCATCAACATAAAATATAGGTATACCACAAGCCAAACCTCATCAACTAGGTCAATATATTGACATCAATGAAAACCATTAATGATAAAAGAAATCACAATTGCAACAACATCTCCCTTTGTCATTGACGGCAACAACCATCAACAATAAACAAAAATGCTTTAAGATGTTAGCATCAAAACCTCTATAGTTCTCCCCCTTTGACAACAATGACAAAGGTTAAACCTCCCCTTGAGAACCTCATTCTACTCCTCCTGAGATGAAGCTGACAAGCATTGATCCAGAAAATAATAAGCATACAATTCCCTAGACTAATGCGTAGCCCGATGCATATAGTATAGACCAAAAAGGGGTAGGACCCCCAACTTCTGTCTGAGATACTCAAATGTGTCTTGCATAACAATTTGGTGAAAATATATGCAATCTACTCTTTTATGGGTACATATTCAAGATTCACATCACTATCAAATACCTTCTCCCTTAAAAAATGATATCTAATTGTTATATGCTTCATTCTGGAATGTTGTACCAGATTCTTAGAAATGTTTATAACATTGGTATTGGCACACATAATTGAGACCAAATCATCAAATGATATTCCAACATCCTTCAATGTTTATTTCATCCAAAGCACTTGTGTGCAGCAAGTAGATGTTGCAATATATTTAGCTTCAATAGTAGATAATGACACTGAATCTTGTTTCTTACTTGACCAAGGAACCAAATGGGAGCCAAGAAAACAAGCTCCACCACTAGTACTTCTTCTATTATCAATACTATTGAACAAGCCAAATAACTGAGAGGGGGGGGGGGGAGTTATTTAGAGACATATTGCACAACTTTTTCTCTATCAGTAAACTAATAAACAATTGTAATAACAAATTATGATATGTCAGTTAAGTACTTAAACATCCAAAAAAAATGTAAACATGAAAACACATGAACATAGATATAGAGAACACCAAGATTAATGTGGAAAACCAAAACTTGGAAAAACCATGGAGAAGCTAATTCTCATGAAATGAAAATACCTGTTAGGGTGACACCGGTTAAGGTGATTTATACTAAGGCTCACTGCTAGTCATGTTCACTACCAGTTGGCTCACTGTCGGTTGGCCCAATGTCAATTGGGATAAGTACCCTTATACAATAGTGATATCAAAATTGATACAACAAAACATGAATTGATTGAATTACATCTGACTATGCATGAACAATTAAACCATTAAGGTTTATCATCATAACCACTAGTATATAAAAAACATCTTGATCCACTACTATCTGTATGTAAGATATATATAGATCTTCAATTTTTTGCTTCAAACACTACTTGTCACATACACGACTACCAAAAGTTTGCACTATAATTTTTACCAAATTGACACACACCCTCAGATACAAAAGTTCTCCTTTATTTTTATAGGTATTCATTCATACATTTGTCAGCCCACACCAAACATGTGTGATGGCCCCAAAACAAAAGATATTACAAATATATTTAATGTATAACATTGATCCTAAATCTAGGACAAACTTAAGAACATTTAACCACACGCTACATCACAACTCATAGATAGGTCATACTTAGGATATTACAATGCATATTACATTTCGAAGAACTGCCACAATCAATACTAAAAGCTGAAAACATGAAGTAATTGAAACAACCAATAGAAGAATCTTCATAATACATTGTAGCCAAAACTCTGAAAGCATCTGATGAACTGTACTACTATCCAGATACTTGTAGAAATGTTGTAACCAACACAATCACCAAAATTTGATACAACTAAAAACCAAAATCATACAAGTGCACCGAAATATATGAGTCATAAATAGAACACTCTACACTTTCCAAGAAACATTAGGGACACAAAACAATGTTCATACTAAACCTATTCTGTTCATAACCAAAACTCCTATTGCATAACTGACAACCAACAGGTACATATCTAAAACTGCCAAAAACCAACCTATGCTATCAGAGTGTTGGTATGGAGGTTTTGATATCAATGAAAACCAGTGCCAGTAACAACTTAATGATTCTAAAAATCTCCCCCTTTCCCATTGATGGAAAAACTCAAAAACTCCAAAATCTCTCCCTGAGTAAATGCAACATTTATTTTCTCCTTTTCTCTCCCCCTTTATGCCACAATGGAAAAGGGAAAAAAAAAATGAAACAAACTCAGAGTAATACAACACTCTTAACCAAAAATACCTTCTTGTACCTCTCTTGTAAGATTGGAAGCTCCTTCTTCCACTAAGCCATTGTTGCCTCCATGCGAGCACACAAACTGCAAAACTCGACTAGTTTGTCAAACAAATTTTTCCAGTCTGAAGAATAATTATGCTACACATACACCTCTACATCGGTTAGGATGCCAAAAATATATCCCAATCTGACTTAACCATACCTTTGACCAAGCAGAAAGTTTTGATAAATTCCTCTCTTTGTTTCAGTTGTACCAACAACTCTACTTGAAGCTCTCTAACTCTGATTCTTTTCTTTGTGTCTCTGTCCTTGAAGAAATCATAAGTCTTACCAATTTCATTAAAATCTATGTCAATTTCCTCACACTAACCTCTGAAATTATCAACCGTAACAGATTAGTCAAGATAGTATTTGTAAATATCAGTGATCTCCTTCACACATTTCTTCATTTCACAGATAACTCATGAGATTCTTTATTCTGTATTATTACATTTCTTCATTATGAATTTATCCATGTTCATGTAACTATTCCAAACTACAAATCAATTTCAACAGTCATCACTAACTCAGTTGGTAGCATACTAGACACACTGGAGACCGTAATACTTCTACTGGTCAAATGATCAATCAACAATCTTGTCACTAATTTATTATCTTCCGATGAACAATCGATCCAAAAACTATCAAGTTTTTCATATTCATGATTTTCTAACAAGGATCTTACCATAGTAGAATTCACACACACAAATTTTTTCAAAGAGAGCACAAATATACCTTCTTCCTCTTCTTCAATTTCCATTTATTTTTCAACATCTCATTCTTTTCCTTCAACCTTCATTTCTTATACTATACTTTCTTCCTTACCATCCTCTTCCTCACTTTCCAAAAAGGTAACTTTTTCTTTACCTTTGTCACTAGCCTTTACTCTTTTTAGTTCATAAAATGAACCATCGATAACTACTTCTAGTTTCTTTTGTCCCAAGGAGGGACCTTCCTTAATTTTCCTTACTAGTACAATGCCAAAAACTACTAACTCTAAAAAAACACTCATCTATAACGTAGTAAAGTGTGTTTTGCGTGCACTCACACTATCCTCTAAGAAACTCAAGTACCTGCAAATATATTTACTAACAGGAATGTTGGTCCTCCCTTCAAAGTTCTCATTCTTTGGTAACGATCTCATAAATTAGAATACCAAGCACATCAACAACAAACCAAACCACTTTCAACCGATATTTTTATATTCTCAAGAAAATTATCCAGCAACATTTTACACAAATCCATTTGTACATTTTTCTTCACAATCTTGCATGAAATATATACAGCCAAAGCAGAAGTAGAACCCTCATGATTCTAAAATTGAATCTTTTAGGAAATACCATTGGTGACATATCTTACAATTAGATATTCACCAGTGTCTATAAGGAGTGTGTGTTGATCCTGACTGATTTTCGTAAGATTTTCAACTTCCTGATAACTAATAGATTTATTTCTAGGTAATTTTCCAACGCTATATTAACTAGTAATTTCCTCAATTACCTTGTTTGATACCACACATGTTTTTTCCAGCACCAAGGTTTCTCCATGAAACTGACTTAACACAAACATGATGAACTCGTTGTCATCATAGCACACAAGTTATCCCCAAATATGGAGTCCAAGATTTCTGATTCTCTACATACCCTCCACAGGAAATCCAAACTCTAATTGCTTGATATGACTGTGACCAAACTCCTTTAGCTCAATTTATTTCTCCACACTTCTCTTTGCACTGACACAAATAATAGAATTTTGGTGCCATGATTTCTTCACAAAATTATTTTCTCAAGCACTCTGCAAATTCACAAGTTTTGTTTGTGCTACAGTGCTAAATGCTTCACAAATTCCACCTTTAAAGCCATGAAACAATCATAATTATTTTTTCTCGTTGAAATTTTAACTATCCCTGATACAACTCAGCCTCTTGTGCACATCACATCAATCAATCATTAACTATATTAATTATTTGTCTAATCATCATACTAAGGAAACATTGGTTCCACTCAGTATCATCTTAGAGAAAGGGAGTGTATGATTTTACATATTGAATACTCCCCCTGAGCCCAAGCTTTTGACTTAGTTTTTGGTGGGGCTAGTATCAAAATCCAGTACTACCGAGCTTTCTACACTATCTGACTTCTTCCTCTATTATGTATTCTATTTCTAAGCTCCACTAGGTCTTGTAATATGATTATCATTTCTAGTATTCATCGGAGCACTGCTAGATCTACATGATTTAGCATAATGACAATTATGTCCACACTCGAAACAACTAAAATTCTTTTTACCAGATCTCACTGATTGAGCCTTAGATCTGCACTAACTGGCTTTGTGACCAGAATTGTGACACACATAACAATTTCCATGAAAAACATTGTTCATTGAATGTGATTGAATTCAACCCTTCCTGATTTGAAACAAGACTCTTGCACTGACTTGCTTTGTGACCAATCTTATGACAATAAAACATTTGATCTTTTGTTCCTTCCTCATCATACAATCAACTATATTATGACCAAAACTCTTGCAAAAATAACAAGAACCATTGAAAGATAAATACCTTTGAGAATTCAGTTGTCTTACCAGAGGCCTTCGTGTAGATGTATTTTGGTTTTTGTCTTCACTTGCATCATCTTTAATTATCTTTTCTTTCCCCTTTCCATTTTGATTTGAATATTCACTAGTAAACCCAAGACCTTCTTTATCCATGTATCCTTTTTGAATAGATAGAAATTGATCTAAGATAGTACTTCTTTCACATGCATTTGCCTCTGACCTTAGATTCTTTAATTCTAATTCTAACTTATCATTATGTTTTGAACTTTTCCTAATAATTTGCTTGAGATTTTATCCAAACTCTTTCCACTCTTCCATTGCCATTTCTAGTTCAATTCTTGCTAACCAAGCATTTTTTGACTTGTATTTCTATTAGCCCTTGATACAATCTTCCCTCTAGGATTTTTTATCCATCTTCTTCTTCTCAAGATCAACTATCTTCTCTTTTAGTTCTTGATCCAGATTTGTACCATTGTCCTTTGATTCTTTTAATTCTCTCAATTCTTGTTCCATATCTACAATTCCATCCTTTAATTCCTTCAATTATTTACTAACTTCCTTGTGCCTTGCTTTGAAATTCTTGATATGATCTCTTCGATTTGTGATACAAGTATTTTCCTCTTTTAGTTTTTCTTTCAACTTCTCATTTTTTGAATCAGTACCTTCAATGTCACTCATCATCATTTGCCAATCTTCTTCTGTGTAGAATCCTCCTTCCATCTATTCAAACGACCCAGATCTCCCTTAAGTGGTTAAGCTCTATCTACAAGGGACCAGGCTCTAATACTAATTGTTGAACATGGAAAACCTAAACTATGAAAAACCACAGAGAATCTAATTCTCATGAAATTAAAACACTTGTTAGGGTGGCACCGGTTAAGGTGATTTATACAAAGGCTCACTACAGGTTGGCTCACTGTCGGTCACCTCACTATCATTTGGGATAACTACCCTTATACAATAGTGATATCAAAATTAATACAAAAACATGAACTGATTGAATTTCATATGACTATGCATGAACAATTCAACCATTAAGCTTTGTCACCATAATCATTAGTAGATAACCAACAACCTTATCCACTGCTATCAGTATGTAATATTTTTATAGATCTTCAATTCATCACCTTAGATACTACTTCTCACATACATGGCTGCCACAAGTTTTCACTATACTTTTCACCAAATCCACACACACCCTCGGATACAAAAGTTCTCCTTTATTTTTATAGGTATTCATTAATACATTTGTTGGCCCACACTAAGCCTGTGTAATGACCCCAAAATAAAATATAGTACAAATATATTTAATGCATAGTATAGATCCTAAATCTAGGAAACACTTAGGAGAATTTAACCATGCGCTACATCACAACCCATAGATAGGTCATACTTAGGATACTACAATGCATATTACATTTTAAAGAACAACCACAACTAAGACCAAAAGATGAAAACATGAAATAACCAAAATGGACGATAGAAGAATCTTCATAATACGTTGTATCCAAAACTCCAAAAGCATCTGATGAACCAAACTAATGTCTAGAACCTATAGAAATGTTGTAACCAACACAAACACCATAATCCGATACACCTGAACACCAAAATTAGACAAGTGCACCAAAACATATGAGCCATAAATAGAACATTATACACTTGCCAAGAAACACCAAGAACACCAAAAAATGTTCATACTGAACCTTTTTTGTTCATAACCAAAATTCTTGTTGCATAACTGACAACCAATAGGTACATAGCCAAAACTACCAACAACTAATCAATATTGTTAGAGTGTCGATATAGAGGTTTTGAGATCAATGAAAATCAATGTCATCAACAACTCAATGAGTCTAAAATGGTAGTAGTCAACAAAAAGGCATCATGACCAAGCAGTCATTCAGTCCAAAATTTCTTTCCATGAATGAGATTGATGTGATGAGTGATTGGTAAGCTGGCACCGGAAGGATGCATCCTGATGGGCAAAAGATCGATGGATGTTGAAACGAGAATTCCCTGTTAATTGCTCGTGAATATAATAAATGTTTAGAAATTCAACCAGTCTGTTAATTTGATGAAAATGTTTGCGATCATGGTGTCTGGGAAAAGCTCAGTGTGATGGGGTAAAGCTCAGTTTGATAGGATTAGAATGGGTAGAATAGCATGTGATTAGATGGTGAAGGAGGAACGTGATTGGATAAAATGAGATTGGATGGTAAGATGGATTGAATTAGGATGGAAGAAAGATGAATTGATTGTGATGGATAGGAAGGAAGATAAGAGGTTTGAATATGATGGAAGGAAGATGAAATAGATTTGGACTAGATGAAAAATAGATTGGATAGAATGGAAGAGGAGTGGGTTGAATTGGATGGAACCAGATTGAAAGATAATAAATTTGAATAGGATGGAAGGAAGCTGAAATAGATTGAATGAGATAGGAAGGAAGATAAGAGGAATTAGATAAAATGGAATTGGAAGAGAAAATGATTGGATTAGAAGATAAATTAATTAGATAGAAGGGAAGATGAGTGGATTGAAGTAGAAGATAAGTAGATTAGATAGAAGGGAATATGAATGGATTGAATTAGAAGATAAGTAGATTAGATAGAAGGGAATATGAATGGATTGGATTAGAAGATAATGTTGGAATTATATTAGAATGATGTATTGAGAGGGGAGGGGTGAATCAGTACCTCTAAAATTTTTCTTGGTTAGCCCATTAACCCTTAATCATCAGTTTGTAAATTATCTTATCTAACTGTTCATCTTTCTTTATGTATATGCAATCATATCATAAGTTCTTTTAGTATGTAACCATAACAGAAAAATTCATGAAAATAGATAACACATAACACAAGATATGATATCACAAAAAACTCTTGTTAGGAAGTAAAAACTGTGGTGGGGATTGTTGCCCACAAGACTTCACTATTTGCAGATAAGAAGGGGCCTGTTAAGGCTTACAATTGGTCACTTTTGATGACCTAACCTGCTAGGAGTATTACAGTGGAGAAATATTAAGAGATACTTTGTTTGAAGCTTTAGCAACACTGTTAAGTGTGCACTCTGTTAAGAGATTTGTAAAGAACGGTTAAGTCCACCTTCTACAAAAGGATTTTAGATGTGATGCACTTGTTAGAATGCAACTACAT
>MU225807.1:1130443-1153769 GCA_018584345.1 Thuja plicata | reverse complement strand
GGATCCAACCCTGTTAAAGGTTACAAACACACGGTTAAGTGTGACCTTGTTAGAGGATTTTTATACATAGGTTGTCACTTAGTATCTGGCATCTATGCTACCATCCTTGAATCAGTCTCATGACTGTTAATAGGCTTTATGCTAATCTTACTACCATCCTTGAATCAGCCTTCTTCTTAGACTGTCAATAGGCTTTAGGTAAGACCGATGCTACTATCATGAGTCAACCTTCTGGTAATCTGTTAGGATATACCTCAATTACAAAAGACTGTTAAGTCCTGCTCTGTTAAGAGACTTAATGCTTCAATGGTTAAACTGAAACAAAACGACCTGTTTCTAATGCAACTGAATTGCAGATTTTCAGATCTATTTACTTACAATATCTTTCTTATCAATGTATCAATTCAATTCCTTTTTACTTAACTCTTTCTACTCTGTGATGCTGTGCTTTTCTGTTCGTCGATGTCTGCAAAATTCTTTATCTCTCCCTTAGCTTGATTGGTCAGGACTACATGAAGTTTATCCTTCATCAGTTTTCTCTTCAGCATCTTCTATCAGTTCACTCCCTCATGTATCTGATTGCTTATGGGAATGAATTATGCTTGTCTCTTAAATAGACATGATATCCCTTAATTCTAGGTTCTTGATTCTTGGCGTGAAAAAAAATCCAGCCAAATTGATTTATGGCTTTAACTCCTGATTTATCTCATAGTTATCTTCTTGCCAGTTGTATAAATCACTTACTTAATTGTGGTCGAATAAAACAAATAATACAACCAGTTAAGTCTATCCTTTAGCTCTGCCAGCTAGATATTCTGTCATTTTCTGATCTCTCTGTTCTGTCGGTCAATTCTGCAGTTTGTCACCGGTGACAACTGCTAGTTTCATCGGTGTAACTTCAGTTAGCTTCGAGATCTTCGTCCGTCGGGCATCATTGGATCTTGCTCGTCGGGAAATGCTATTTTTAGCTTGTCGTGCATCCTTTAATTCTTCTTTGTCGGGAAACACTGTCTTCTACTCTTCGGGCATCACTATGATTTTATCTCTGTATTTACTGATGGTGTGCACTCCGTTGGTGTAGTCTGTCACTTAGTGAATACTTGACTTTTATGCATTGTTGAAAGCATAATCTTTATTCCATTGATTCTCTGAAGTCTTTGGCATTATGTATATGACCATACAGATGATATCAAGTTGACATCAATGACAATACAAACCATTAACTGATTTAATGTCTTGCATCATCTTCAACTTAATATAGTCAAACATTCAATCAGTTACATGTCATCAGATTGCACAACTTGATGTGGGGATTTGTAATTTTTTGCTAGTCCTTGGATCCAGCCAATGGAAAAGGTTGTGTGGGATGGGGATGATGTAGGATTTGGAGGATTAGGATTGTATAGAGGTATAGGATTAGATGGAGGGAAATGTTTTTCATTTTTTATATGGAGGGCAATTTTTTGAAGTTCTTGGATTTCTTGGGCAAGGTGACTATGGAGGGAATCATGTGTTGGTGAGGAATAATGAGATGGATTTCCCTTGTCAGAGGTAGAGGAAGGATAAGAAATGGTAGATGAATTGGGATTGAATATGATGTGTTGAGGATTGATTTGGTAGGTGGGTTGGATTGGAGGTATGGTTTGAAGAGTAGGGTTTAGCACGTTAAAGTCCTCAACCTTTTTGTGAAACCAATCCATATTCATGATGTTTGAATGAGGGGTTTTGGAAATGGTTTAGAATATGACACGGATGAAGATTTAGATTAAGAGTGGATGAAGTGAAGGATTTGAGGATGGATGAAATATGAACTTAAGACTTAGGAGAAATATTGGAATTTTTTTTGATTTAAGAGTGCATGGCCTCAAGGATTTAGATTTGGATTTGGATTTAGATTTAAAGGTTTGAGACAAACCTAGGTGAAACAAGACCCTATGATGGTACAAAAAAAGGATTGATTTGTATGATGATATCTTCTTCTACTTGGAGATAGACTGATGATCCCAAGCAAAATAGGATATGACTAAGAGAATTAACTACTTGAGACACACTGATATTCTCAAAGCAATATGATTCAAATAGATTATTTCTAATGATGAGGGTCTATGCAATACTTTGATAAATCTTTCAACCTAAGATTTGAGATGAAAATCTTGATGAAGGTGTGAAATATGAAGTTTGATTTGATGTGGTTTAATCTTGAATATGGTGGATGTAGGTCAATCAAGATAACTGGGATTAAAGTCTAAGGATTATGATGGTGCTCCTAAGCCAAAAGTAGAAGATTTTATGAAAATTGGAATTAGAAGGTGATGTGATTGAAGATTTCAAAGTAAGAATGGATGAACTTTGAAAGATGTATGGGGGATGTTTGAAGACAAGGGAATAATTAAGGTGTGATTGGTTTTGGATGAAGAGGAAGATGAATTTGATTAGGATTGGATAGAATAATATGAGGTTGACAAGTGGATTGGATTAGAAGAATGATGATTGGATTAGGTTGGAGGAAGATGAATGGTTAGATTGGATTAAGAAAGAGGATGTTGATGTGGATTGGAGGGATGATTAGGATGAGGATTAGGAAGATTGTGGATGTTTAGGATGGAATGATTAGAATGATTGAAAAAAACAAAAATGACTTGGAAGAGGTGATTAGGATAAGAAGTATGATGATGATGAAGAAGTGGGTTGACGTGGAGATCAATGTAGGATTTTGACTGATTTTGGACTTTTTAGGTCAATTTTTTCATTGGTAAGAACTGATTTTCAACATACATAAAAGGAATTGACTACGCTAAGTATGCCTTGACTCAGATTTTGGGCATAACTGATAGTTATTGAAGATACATGTCTGAAAATAGTCCTAAAAGGGACAAAGCAACCTTGCAAGAGACAAGCAATTGTGACTTTGGGGAATTTGATAAAATTTTGATATTTCATTTGTGTATGTTCAAGTGACTCTTTCAAGCCACTTATGTTTTTATGCGGTTTAATACAATGAAGATAGTACACATAGTAGCTACCTTAAGGAATTAGATTTGCATGAAATATTATAGGCCCATTGCTTGGTAGTCCTTTGGCTCACACAACAGTGTCACCCCCAGAAGGGCACCCATGTTTTTGCCTTTTTCCATGTATTGTTGTCATTCTACAAAGATCTCTTTTGCAAAAAAATACCCTGGGACACGTATGATGAGAATCTTGGGGGGAGACTCTTCCCCCCTTGCACTATAATAAGTCACCGTTCGGAGGTGAATCGGGTAGGCTACTAATTAACAATTGCTAGTAAGATCTGTGGCGTCCCCCCAATCAGTTTTTACGCATGTGAGACAATTAAGTCTCTAGTGGACCATGTTGTCTCCTTAGGCACTATTCGCCTGATCTGAACCATCATCCACACAACACGCCCGAGCTTGGTGGGATTGAGACAAGTTTTTTTTCAATGTCTCATTTTTATACCGGCCAAGGTATTTACCAGTTTGAGGTCATCCTCTAAAGGGAAAACACACCCTCTAGATAGGCCTCTCTAGAAGCTATATTAAGCTAAGATTTCTCTTCACCCAAGTTCCACAAAGGCGAGGGGAGAGGATATGACTATAGTTTAATCATAGCGTCACATAAATTAAGGGATATATCTAATGACAAATAGCTCGAAAGAAGTGTTGAAAAACACTTATTCAAACACACCAAGAAGAGTTAATTTTCCAAGTTGAACCTAATTAGAATAACTAAGTGTTTTATACCTAAGTAAAAGACACAATAGTATGGTTAAGCATGCAAGTTCAATTTATTTTCCACACATCAAGAAGGAAGCATGTAAGAAAGGTGTGATTGTTTTGCCTTAAGTCATTCAATATTTTGTGAAGTTCATTCCCTTATGTATTAAAGATTATATGTAGTTAAAGCACACATGAATTCAAAGACTAGTGTTTAAAGCATACAAGTTCATTCCCAAAATCCATTAAAATACAAGGAAACCTGCATGAAAAATATTAGTAATCTTAAAGTCTTCAACCCTGAAATGCTGCAAAAACGAAAATAGATTAGTAACACTTGAAATCAACAAAAAAATAAAAGAGAAATAAAAAATACAACATTTAGGCCTTCAATTTCATGCTCTGATGACACCCATGAGAAGACACATTTGACCTAACAAAAAATATATTTAAACATGAACACATATAAAACCAAACATAGAAACTAGTTTATTTTGCTAACCATGAGTCCTCATATGCTTTACATTGATATATGCACCTTATGGTATCATCTTCATACCATTTGAATATTTATTTGACACTAGATTGCTAATGATATTTATCGCTAAAGCATAATATTGGAGAGATAATAAGGACACCTAAAGGCATACCTATTTAAATATTGAATTCAAGTATAGACTCTCTTAAGATGTGAATAACTTTATAAAATTAATTTATGCATGTAGGAAAAGAAAACTAATCTGTAATAGAAATAAAATGGTGTGTCCTGAGTGATCACAAAGATGACAGGGTAGCAAGAGAACCACCATAGACCAGTGTCTTGATCTTATTGGGATATTGAGTTACTAAACTACCCTCAATACTTTCATAATTCAAGTACAAAATAAAAACCAAGCATTCAAGTGTCAACCACAAGCTAGGCTCTAACAATTGATTGTAGACCTCTATGTAGCCAAATAAACTCATATAAGGTAAATAAGCTAGTATTCCATAATCAAACAAGATACACCCATAATATATTCCAAAAGAGGAAATGGAATACACTTTTAATCATTTTAAAACACTTGTGTAGATTGACTAATTAGTTTGTCACCAAATTAATAAATGTGATATCAGACATAGGCCTAACATGTCACTTCCTAAAAGCATCTATCAAGCATGGAGATGACATTACACAAATAATAATTTGTATTGCATTCTTTTTCACAAGATTACAACAAACTAAAATTAAGAGTCAACATTATAGGATATGCAAGGGTTGATGCTAAATAATTTTTTATTAGAGACAATATTTACAACATGTCATATCCCTTAAGCTAACTATTTGACCATCAAATTTATTACAACATACATATAGTTTTATATAACACCACAATTTATTACACTTCAACCCATTGGAATAAATGATGGATAGTTTGTCATAAAACATTAGCCTTCAAACACTATCTTAGTCATCACATAAATAAATTAGAAAAATAATTACACTTTATCAGTAAGAAAATGTACATCAAATTAGTTGTAGAGTACTAACAAGCATTTGTAATTTCTTTGTTTGCAAGCAAGAAAAGTAAAGAAGACTAATGATTGAATCCTACCAAGAGAGTAGCTTTTGTTCTCTCCACCAATCGGGAGGGTGGTATAGAGACTTGTAGGTATCTTACAAATTAACACATTGATATGTATTTCTTGAAGCATAGTATATCCTTCATGCATGAACATTGTAACATGTGAGAACATGGAGTTCGTTCAGATTATGTAAAATACATTGTGATCCATGCCTCAATCATATTCAACAAAGAATGCATTATGATGCATATGAGGATTCATGAATATCTATAAATCCTCTTCATTAAACTTTCACACAACCCCACAAGTCAACAACACATGCAATCATGTAGTCAAGGCACAAGGAAGGGCTCTAGGAGGTTACTACACACACACACACACACACACACACACACACACACACACACACACACACACATATAGTTACTAACTATAGGAATAAAGTTTCACTTTAGGGTACACAAAGCATAGTTAGAGTGTAACCAAAATGGTGCCTAGTAGAGAGAAACCACCATCAAAAGGGTCATAAATGCATTGAAAATGACCAAGAGGGGGCATTCATGTCAGTCTAAACAACCATAGGCATTGCCTTGAAGACCATTGTATTACACCATATGTCAATAAAAACCCTAAAATTTGATTTACTATTGTAATTGGAATAATAGTGGGCGGAGTGGTAAAACCTTTTGAAGCTCAAAATTTAGGTGAAATAATCAAGCAATACATGCTTGACACTTGGTATCCCAACATGGATGCATCCTTAAAAAAATAATCACTAGGGGGACTTTGGCCATTGGTCAATAGAAAGTAACCATGCTTCATATGTTGATAGGGATGCATAGTCATGTTGAAAAGTAAGATTGTGAGAAAATATGATGGGTTGATTACCATTCCATGTAGTTGCCACCTAAAATTCACATATACACAAGGACACTTGACACTTTCTACTAAGAATAGATTGGTTTTTTATCGCTAAAGGTGACATGTGGCATGCACTCATTTGTTATGGAGTCAACATAAGCAACCAAGAGGATTTAAAACATAAAGAGTATGAAAAATTGAGCCTAAGAGACACTGCTAGTCATGAAACACATGACATAATGTCATTGGTTGAGATGACAAATACACATCTTTACAATTACCACATGTCCATCATAGAACCTTGACTTTACAAGATAAATTGCAAGGCAAAAAGTTATGCATACGCCAAAGCTATGACCTCAAACTTCAAATCTATGCTCAACTAGAATCATAAGGGAAACTAGGTCATAAATTCCCTTGGATTTGAAACTTTGAAATGGGTGGATGGAAGAAGCTAGATATAACACTATTTACTAATGAATTAAAGTTTGGAGTAAGAAATAAAAAGATTAGAGCATGAACATGAGTGACACATGGAGTGTGTAAAAGAGGCCAAGTAGCAACACAAAAATAGACTGGGAGACAACTAGACACCAAACAATTTAAGAAAATATAAACCCAATATTGACGAGCTTACATCCATAGGAAACTTTAGATTTAAAAAGATAAACTTGTGATAAGCCAAGCTAAAAATATTGGATCAGGCTTAGAGACTAAAGGAAGAGACATGTGGAGAGCATTCAAGATGCCACATGACAACATCGAAGTGAGCCTTGGACAAAAAAACATGGACTTAAAACGACCACTTGACTAGAGAGAATAATGTTTGTAAATAGTTTTAAAATATTAGACTTAAATTTTTTATAAACGTGGATGCAAGATGTCGAATGTAGAGTAGTTTAAAGGTGTGCTCATTTCAAGGTTTAACCTAGAGCTATGAGAAAATGATTGCAAAAGGCATGTCAAAGATAAATTTGGTGTGTCATGAAATTTTCGTAAGCTAAATTTGTAAGAATTAGAGTCATCTTGCAAACAACCACGATAACTTAACAAAACTACAAGTAAAGACCAACAACATGTTTTTAAAGGATATAGACAACTCTCAGGGTACACAAGCACATTGTCGAGACACATAATATGTGTTTTAGGTTTAAATAAACTAATGTTAAATCTAACTGATCTAGAACAATTATAAACAAGGTTTGAAGAGCATGAAACAATAGAAATTTACGATATCAAGTGGGGTGCAAAAAACTCGTACTGCACATTCATTATATTTGAATCTTGATAGATGACAAAGTAAAGAAATATATCATCATCCTCACCAATTATACTCAACTACTTAAACTGCAAAAAATAGAATTTTACATTACACACTGAAACTTAAATATAACTAGAAATATATTAAAATGTTGCCAACTAAGAACACAATTGCATCTACTAAGATACCTGAGTAGGTGATCATTTGTGATTCCTCTTACCATTATTAAAAACTAAATAGTTTTATGAAAAAGAATGCATACTAAAAGAGAGATTATTTCAAAGGGAGGCATTCTCTTAAGTCAAAAGACAATTTTAAAATGCATATTTCCTATAACACATTTGTTATGTTTGACTTGTGTATTATTGGTCCACACCACAGATTTGAATATTTCCAAACCTTGTTTTACTTTTTTGTCCTTTTAAACATTTGTTCAAACACGTTCATGTACCGTCACGCCTATAAAGTGCTAGCCCCATATATTTCGAATCTTTGACTGGCAAAGCCTGTACAAATGAATTATTATTAATTTATTCGAACGGTTGACTGGTAAGGCCGGTTGAAAGGAATTATAATTATTTTATTTTTATATACATACACAACTTGTCCTTTGCCAAAGCATTGTGTCCTTTGCTTTGTTGTTCTTTTTCATATTTTTGGGAAGATACATTTCTTTAAAATCTGGAGTTTAATAGTTTCATCAGCATTATATGACATTTAGTGAAGTGGCTTATGGATTGTGAGTTGTAACCATGTGTAATATGTTCGAATTATTCATTAATTTTTTATTTTTTAATACAAATTTGAGTAAGATATTTAGAAATGGAAAAAAGTTCTTTGGATTTTGGTTGTAAGGAGTTTAATAAATTTATTTATGTTTTGTTTTTCATTAGAATTATATAGTAATGATGAGATCTAATATAAAATTTCATAATTAATGAGGTGGCAAATAGACATAAATGTTATGGAACATATATCATATTATAAGTATAAAGCTACCATAAACAGACCAAAAATTCTCAAACCAAAAAAAATTAAAAAAGATTGGCTAAACACAACAGGGCGAGAAGGGTAAATTACATTGTCTTCCATCACCACACGTAGATTGTAACTCAAAAAGTGTTGAAAGTATATGCCGATTGCTTACAAGACCAACATCCACCTTGTAGACTAGAGAAAATAGGGGGATTAGGGAAAATTCCATAGATTCCAAAGACCCCTCCTTTAATCCTTATATTTTCTTACATTTTAAATTTTAGGGGGAAAAGGAATCTCCATCAAATCCATGTCTTCCCTCCCATCATACACATTGAAAATCCTTATTTGAATCCCAAAAGGAGAGTTGGGCCTTCATGACTTTGGTTAACTCCTTTATATCCTTGTGAATTTTTTGTTGCTTTGCCAATTATCATGAAAATGTACTAGATATCAATCAAAGAGAATTCTGCATTTATGGCTAATATATTTGATATCATCAGAAAGGAGGTAAGTGCTTACGACCATTGAGAGCATAGTTACACAATTGAAAGATAGTGTTATGTTAAATAAATTTTACCATCCAAGGGACTGACCTAGGTGTAGGAGGAGGATCATAGTAGCTTCTATAGTTCCATTGGGGGAACATCCATTTCTCTTGTCAGTTCTCAAATCCTAATAACCCAAGCGACGAGGTTTAATATTAAAAATCTCTCATTCTATATATAACATGAAACATTTCAACATTTTCTTGCCTCCCAATCTCACCCTACGAGGTATTCTACTCTTCTCTTTCCCTATTGTGTCTCAAAACACCTCTTATTTACGTCTAGTTTAGTCAAAGGAGAACACAACTATTATAATGAAAGCTCCAGTCAACATAAAATATGGCACTAATAGAGGTAGAGGATGAACATACTTATCAATTGCCAACCAAATGATACAATACTATAATAATTCCTTATATAGTTGAATTATAATTCTACATGCCAAGCTAAACTCGTGCTTATGGATGAATCACGCCTTAGTGGCCTTTACACGGGCTATCATTGGAATTGAATAAAACCATCCTTTTCAAACTAGTTTAGACTTCTTCATCAACTTTTTAGATTTCATCCCTATATGGATGAACCAAAAGCCATCAAGAAGATGTAGACTTTAGGGATCAAACTAGGAGATGAACAACCACTAGAGAGAGAGAGAGAGAGAGAGAGAGAGAGAGAGAGAGAGAGAGAGAGAGAGAGAGAGAGAGAGAGAGAGAGAGAGAGAGAGAGAGAGAGAGAGAGAGAGTTCTGAACCTTACAATCTTAAGTCATACAAACATATGCAAGGACAAAAAATAAATAAAAGATACACAAAAGGGGTTAGTCCTAAAAACAAAGGCTCCAAGTCAACTAGTTGAAGAGACCTCAATGATCAAAGTGTATCAACTGCTAATATCATTCTGAAAACATTATTTCAAGAGAATAAATGGTCACATGGAAAGAGAAAGATAATACATCAAGGGATGAGATAAGAAACCATGATCCCACTAACTAGCAAGGTGTGTTAAGATATGGGTTCATGGGGTAAGAGAAAGGAAACATGGGTTCCACGAGCTATAAATTTGTGTTATGCTAGGTGACCTATGAAAGAGCATAGATCCCATAGAACAAAAAGTTGTGTTATGTTGTATGATCTATGTGAAAATATGAGGAAGACTTAGAATAGTCTAGAAAAGTGTGTTATGCTAGTTCCACCCATCCTAAGAAACAATTCAAGGAGAGTCAAATAGTCTAGCAAGTTGTACTATGCTAGTCATCTAATCTTGAAAACTGATGCAAGGAGAGTCAAACAGTCTAGCAAGTTATGTCATTCTAGTCAACTTATCTTGAAAAATAATGCAAGGAGAGTCAAATAGTCTAGCAACATGTGTTATGATAGTCAACTCATCCTAAAAAAATGGTGCAAGGAGAGTCAAATAGTCTCGCAAGTTGTGCTATGCTAGCCAACTCATCTTGAAAATTTGATGAAAAGAGAGTCAAATAGTCCATCTAGTTGTGTTATGCTAGTCAACTCATCTTGAAGGAATTGGATAACGATAACCAAATAAAGCACATTTCTTGAAACAAAATCTTGCAAAATTTAAATAAGGATAACCAAAAAAAGCACACTATTTGTAAGGAAATTATGCAATGTTTGAATATGGATAACCAAACAAAGAAAATTGTTCATAAGGAAACCGTGTAACATTTGAATAAGGATAACCAAACAAAAAACATTGTTTGTAAGGAAATCTTGCAATATTTGAAATAAGAAACAAGGAAACCACATATATGCCCTCCCTTAAGATGGAAACACAATGCTATGGTGACATCTTAAGGAAAAGAAGAAGGATAAATAAATTCATCACCAAGGAGATACCATTTAAGAAAAAAAATGTACATGTTATCCAAGGCAAAGATGGCATATCTCTTTTGAAGCAAGGAAGGGATAGTTTGTAAGAAGATATCTTGTAAAAAGTATAAAAAGATCCTTTTGAGGAATGTAAAATGAAAGGAGGAAGGGATATTTTCTCAAATACATCTATTCCCAAGAGAAGGTCTTTAAAAAAGATAAAATCATTGACTAAGAGGGAATGAGAGAATGAATAGATACCTTCCCTATAACTAGGTAAGGGGTTTATTGGTGAAGGAAAATAAAATTTCTACATCAAGAGAGTGATCATTTATAATATACATATGCTTTCAAGAAAGGAAGAGGCTGTAATCAAGGATTTTAACCTCCTAAAAAATATAAAATCCCCGTGAAGACTAAATAATTCTATGCAATAAAGAATATCATATTATAAAAGATACAATTTAATAAAGGGAAAGTGTATCCTTGGAAAGAAAGAAGATTGAAACATTATTCTTTCTCCCCAAGTACAAAGATAATAATAGCAAGGCTATTATACTGCTACCCAAGTATTATTGTGCATGAGATTGTACCACCATGTGTGACAAAGAGCCCCCAATGAGGTAAGTTACCAATATCACATAGTGCAATATAACGTAATAGTCAAAGAGAATGCTAAGTTACTACTTGTATAGTACCATTATCAATAATTTGTTGAATTTTTAATTGAAAATCATGACATCCATTGGTTTTTGGCCATGTACTTGATGATGTGTGAAAAAAAAAACATTATTTATATTTTGTCTATGTTTTATTTTTTGTTTGGACAAAAATTGGGTGATCAAGTTGGCTTGAAGAAGGTTGGAAAATGTATTTTCCTAATTATATGTGAATCCTATAGCTATGAGGGAGGAGGATCTGTAGGGACTTTCCTTCCTTGATCTATTTTTCCACAACCTTGTCCCCTATAGCCTTTTGTAGAAACCATAGTGTAACCAATGACATAATATGTTTTTAAATTTGAAGGTGAAGGAATTTCATCATAAAGGTTACCAAAAATTATTGTGGAGGGATAAATAGATGGAGGAGGATTGATCTTTGTATGGAGATTTTTAATCATATCATCATTATTCATATCCCACTTTGATAGGTTGCGAAGAAGTTCTCTAATCTAAAGCTTCATCTCTACTCAATGTTATGTTAGGAGATATGCCATGAATAAAATCCATAACATCATCTTGTCTCAAAATATGTTGATGGCTAAGATAATTTCTTGGAGAATGAAGAGAATCTAGAGTGGTACATGTACTAAGATTAACATGCTTACCTTGTCCCTCTTGAACTAAAATACCTTTGTAATAAGAGGATTCATTATTGCTCTTCAATGTTGCATCTCCATTGGAGAGATTATTGGTAGGAGTATTGATTCTTTCCTGGTGAATAAAATATACCCTAGGAGAGGTACAAGTGTGATTAATTTCAATTTATCATCTCTAGGATTTTTTTTAATCTATCAAAACCTTTATGAAATCCACACATCCCATTAATTTACTTAAGATTGTCATCATGTAGAAACATTAAAATATTTTTAAAATGATTTGTAAAAATGAAATATCTTTGAAACCCTTAGATACAATATGTGAGAGTGCTATGAATGAATGCAAGCAACATAAAATTAAAGAAGATATTATCTAAAAAATGACTTTGTTAAGTATAGATAAAAAGAAATGTAATCAAATGTGAAATAGAAAACCAATTAGATTTTGTAAATTCTATCATGAAAGATCAGATCTAAAAATTAGAAGTTTGTAAAATATAAGTGATCTCGGGTTTACCAAAATGTAATGGTGTGAAATTATTCACTAGTTTATGCATGTAAAATAGGAACTAGGCCTATTCCCAGTTGATTACATAAGGAGAGTGGATCCACTTGGATCAACCTCAACTAATTGAAAAGGAATGGTCACATGATGGATTCGATAGTCCTTGATTGAGTTGAAAATGAGCCATGGAAAAATGTGAGTTAAATGCTAGATCTAGGGCCAAAGGTGTGAAATTGAGAATTATTAGCATGCACATAAAGTGTCAGTGTAATGCCCCTCCATGAAACCCTCGGATACATAGGGTCAAATATGTACTTAATTGTTTTTGAAAGGGAAAGATATAACATCAATTACATAGTGCAATAATAAACAGTAACATTTACAAAGATATAATAATCGATTATCCTTAAACAATCATGCACAAGAGGAAGACTTAAATCACATCCAAAGGTTCCAAGACAACCCCAAGACAAGCATGAATGGATAAGCCATGTACAAGCCACCATATGAGAGTCCAAACCCCATCCTTGAACCTCATGGGATATGATTAGACCATCGTCAATGGTCACCAATCGAGGAGACAAGTTCATCCTCAGTGCAATCCATAACAAGGTTCATTTTAAACCAAAATTGGAAAAGTGATCATAATAATACCATACACAATCAGGAGAAAACTATAAATACTTGAAAAGCATCCCAAAAACATAAGAAATCTGAATATAATTTTTTTTATAAAATAGACCCTCAAGAAGTGATCTCTACTTTATATGTACCAATCTAGTAAAACATATACACTAAAATAGAATGCATATGCACTACATTGTTCTGTATATGCGCTACTCTGTTTTGCATATGCACTACTTTATTTTTCATATGCGCTAAAATAATTAACATATATGCTAAACTACCTTGAGAAATGCAAAATTGAACCAAAAACATTTCTAAACAGAGTTCTCTTAGTCTGATAATTAGGTAGGATTGTCGACTCCAACGTATGGTTCAAAAACAAGGCTTTCTCCACACTGGGGAGTACCAAATACTTAAAATCAAGGCAATAATCACTCGATATCAATAACACTAACATAATAAAAACTATCTAATGAGCATAAATATCAATGAAACTACATGTAAGAGATAGCATTGAGTACTCAATGCTCAGAATCATTGTCTCTAGAGGAAGGTCATCATGACCTATATATTGGTCCCTAGTAGTGGTAAAGTGCAACACCACCCTACCACGTGGAATCCTCAGGTCCACCCTAGTGTCCTCATAGAGATTGTCACCAACCACAAACACAAGGTACACATGCACACCAAGGATGGCTAACACATGTCAATCAATGCATAAAAATGCAGATAATAAATAACTCATGGAGAACACTCAACATGCAAACAAACATCCAAAACAAAATACCAATACAATTCTCATAGTACACTAGAGTTAGTACTCAGTACTAGGAATGGTTGGTGCAGATACTCAAGAGTGGGAGTGTCATCACATGGCACATGGTGGCCCATGAGGCTTTGAGAAATCCTTCTCTCATTAAGGAAGCTCTACTAAGCCATATCAATGCTCATAGACGATAAGGCTAAATATGTACCATATCGACATCTGCAGATGAAAAGGTACTATGCCACATCAACGTCCTCAAATGGTGGCAAGGCAAATACATATCATATCAACATCCTCAAACTATGACAAGGTAGTCACAATAATTCTTGTTATTATCTTTTAATCCCATTCAGTTATTTAGTTATCACTTTATTAAAAAATCTACGAAGGGACACCCTCAGATCCCTTTGTGTCATATCCCGCCTTGGAGACCCACTCCACTCCACTCCACTACTCAAACACAAAATAGGTTCACCTCATTAAAAAATGAGGCATAAAACCAAAATAAAAAGCATACAATGTAAGGAAATAATCTCAAAATCAAAATCCATATTGAAACATGGTAAGCATTGTTGGCCTCAAACCAAGAGCACAAGTCACTCAAACCTTGGCATAGGAGCATAGCTCAACTAAATGCTTGGATGGGGTCTCAACACCCTACATCCATATATTGCATGCAATATCAAATCGAGCATGGAAGGTACCAATACAAAAAGGAAAAAAAAACAACATTAAACATATGACCACAAGGGCCCAAAGTTAAGCTTCTATCAAAATATGAGAAGCACTCAATAGGTCGGAAACTAAGAGTATGAGCCTCACAAGGTCTCGTAAAGTAAGCACAACTCTAATAATCTCAAGGATGTGACCTCAAACACATGCATGAATAAATAAAAGTTTACAACTCAACCATGTAAGAAAATCCAATAATGAGAGTCAATTCACTCCCACACTCAAGACAAGAAACTGAGTAAAAGCAATAAAAGGCACAAACACCAAACTACTCAATTGGTCACTATTCCAAGAGCTCAAATTCTGATAGAATCCATAAAACATCTCACAAGGATGAGATGAAAGCTCACAAACCACAAAATACACTAAAATGCCAAATTTGGGCAAAAATTGAAAAAGGTTCTAAAATCATCATTTTATATCAAAAGGGTAAGTTCAGATCGTGATAGCTATTTCTTGAAATGTCCTCAATCCATTCCAATAGAATGATCATACTAAAATCCAGGATTACCACAAGGTCCAACAAACCAACCACACCAAACATGGCGATAGGAAAATTTGGGAGACACGTAAAATGATGTGCCCACAAATACACCCAAAAATGAAACTTAAAATCATGGAACAAAATTTAAACCTATTTACTCTAGTATATCCAACATCACAATTATCCAATATAATTATCATTCTGGGAACACACGAAAAAATGAGCAACATAACACCACAAAAGCTATGCATTTCTAATGTAAAAACATGGAATGCTTATAAAAATTACAAATGGGTGATGAAATGTGATGAAATTGTGGGGGAATGCTAATTCTCAGCCCATGATACTAAATCAATTTACTTTGAAATAAAATACGAAGCAAATCAAAGGATGTGAAGATCCATACCTCACACAAAGTGGGAAATATAAATAATGGAGAGAATAAAATAAATCCATCACAAAAATGTAAAAAGCTCTATAGAAAGAATAGAAAAGATGACAAAAATCCAACGATCCACTACCACGCAGATCCAACAAATAGATAAAACACAACAAGCAAAACCATGATTTTCTCCAAACCTATTTGGAGGAAAACCCAAATTCATCAAATGCAAAAGTGAGGAACACAATATTTTCCTCCAAATATAAAATCACTTTTCAAAAAGGAATTAACATAAAATCACTTAAATAACCCACATGCCTTTAAATGGAAGGGCGGAAATGGAAAAAGACAAGTAGGGTGTCTGATGTGGCTAGTCTCAACTAGTTCTTTAATGGAAAGGACCAACCTATTAAATTGTAGGGATGTTACGATCAAGAGAAATTATTAGAGCCCTAGGACCAGGTATGTACAGTTTTCATGAAATAATTCACCCTCAAAGGAAGGTTTGGGGAATATTACTATTACCATATGCCCTTCTTAAATCATTTTAGAAATAATGATGTTATTTTTATTCTATTTTTTATCCTCCACTTACTAGAGAATAATTTTAAGGATATTGTGGAAGCTAAAAAACAGGGAAAAAATTGTACCATCTTGCACCAAGGCCTCATGTTTAGATTATACCATTTTCATCCTGTGCTTTGCCGTCCATGATCCATTACTATTCATGAAACCACCAACTCTTCAAACCCTCCATCTGCTAGTTTAATGGAGTCCCCTAGCCCAAGAAAAATAAATGCATCAAATATCCTGTCCTAAAAACCCCTCAAGTCCCTCACAACACCTCCCTTAACATTGCATGTATGGATATGTTGAAGGAGAAGAAGAGAAAAGACCCCCCTCTGATTTTTGAAACCAAAGCCCCAAAGATAGCTAAGCTCAATATCCAACAATTTGATTTGGATATTGAAGTCATGAAAGAGACTAGCACTCCTCTCTGGTCTACTAGACTGGCAACCAAGCCTTCTAGGCAGGAAAATAATTTAAAGGAATATTCAGAGTCAGACAATGCTAGAGGGAGTGAAAGAAAGATCTTAGAGAAAAAAATGCCAGAGAAGGAGGCCCATTCAGTTATTGCCAATAATTCCTCCCACATCTCATAAATCCTTAAAAATGAGTCCATTGACCTCACACATAATGTCGATATTGAGAACAAGGTTACATCTCTTGCTAAGGACAAGGATAAAACCACAACTAAATGGGAATGTGATATAAGTGGGGCTATTTGGGAAGAGATTGAGAAATTTAAAAAAAAATTATAGGCATGGACAAAAGGTTCTAGGAGGTCTCTCATTTTTCACTGAAAGTCATGCATTGATCGACCATCACACTATGTTTACTAGAGAAGATCATGCTGAGTGAGAAGGATAGCGAAGAGGGTAATTTCAAGGATATTTTTAAGTTATCAATCAAGGATTGGGAACAAATGATGCTGTCAAAGGAATGCACACAAAAGGAGGCCTAATAATCAGTTCCTATTTCATTTTTTTATTGTTTTGATGATACTGGCCTTAAAGGCCTTGTTTTAATTTCGGTTTACCTTGATGATACTCTGATGTTTAATTTTAAAGACATTTTCTAGTATGACCCTATGTGGCCTTTAGTTAAATTTTTTATTGATTGTTATGATAGTAGTACTCTGGCTAGTATAGTTAAGATGGTAGTAGTGTTTATAGTTACTACGAGTAGTAGACTCTTAGTGGTTTTTGATATGTGGAAGTCATGGTGACAATTTTATATTTTTCCTTTGTGTTGTCAATGTGCTGACAATGTGATTCTACTGACTGTATCACTTTGGGCTTTGTACCGAGGGACACCACCCTAGTTTATTTTGCTTCTAATATTAAAAAAATAAAATCACTTAAATAAATTTAAAACAAACTATATACTTTCCCAAAAATCCATTGGATAAAATAATCAAATTCTAATTAAATGAAATTCAACTAAGGAAAATTAGTGAGTAAATAAAATCAAACCCCCAAACAATTAAATCAACATTTAATTTTAACTCAACTGCAACAAACACGGGAACTCTAAGTGCACAAACACATATACTAGTCTATAAAAAAATGTAGATGAAATCTAGATTTACCAACATGTACCGGAGGTATAAGATAAAAATTAAGGGTACATCTCTCATACAATGACAATATTGGCTCAATCATGAAATGTCCGTGAAACTATCTCCTGTGGCACTATTGGGGATAAAGACACACTCAAAACTTGTAATTGAGGTAGAATGATGTCTGGTACCTATTCACTGAAACACACAAACATCAAGTGCAACTACTCACAATACAATAGCCAAAGCACATACAATGTTCTACGCCTAGTAGAACATTGACACTCTAGTGATGCCATCATTTGTATGTATTAGAATGTCATGAAAATGGTCTTTCCATATTCTAATCCTCAATGTACAAATCATTTAAATCAACATTTCATTTAAACATAAATTATTAAATCATAATTTAAAACAATATGAACATATATTAGTGAAAGTCAGCAACTAAAATATTGAACAATATATAAGGCACAATATAGCAAGGAACCAAATATAATCATCATAATACAAATATAACTATCCCTGATACATATAACATATAAACACGATAAAAATCATAATCTAGTAGCCACTGGTACAAACATCAATGGAACCATCCCTCACATCGTAAGCCATATAATCCACAATATCTCAAGAGCCAAATAAGCTAGATACCATCATAGCCACAATAATACTCTCAGAATAAACACAAGAATAAAATGAACTAGGTGCATCTCATAATGCTAGTATAAAATCATAACATGGGAAAAGTCACCGAATATCATAAACGAATCAAGCACATGGTGAACTCCACCAATCATATAAAACAACAAGAAAACATCTTGATCCAAACAAAGTATCACACGAGATATCATCCAAAAACACAGAAGCACTAACTCACATAATGCTAGATCCACATCTACCATGATGTCATGCAGAAAGAAAATAGGAGAGGCACTACATCATCCCCATAAAGACTAGGCTTACTCCTAGAATCTTGCAGGTCAAACCAAAAGAGAACACATAGTGTGAGATCTACAATTAAATCCAATCATAAAACAACCACATGAATCCTTTGTAAGTCTGGCCAAACCACACCAAATCCTTACCAGTCAACCTCACAAGTCCTGAAAAGACTAACACACACTGAAAAGAGCATAAAAACTCTCAAAGTCATACAAAGGAATCACAATACATGCTAGGAAAATGCTTCTATCCATAATCTCTGCCAAACGAGGCATAATGCTTGCTAATCTACCTCATCACGAGGTATCCAGCCACAACATAGTGCCCACTAGGGTCTCCTCTAAGAATAAGGAACCTAAAATTTCAAGTTAAAAACTAGAGAACAAGGGGAAATGATCAGGTGTAAAGACTAAAAATCTCCACCATGCTCATTTGGAGAATACTTTAATCCACCTAGAGTCCTACTTACTTACTCAAGAATTTGAAAATGTGAGAATTGTCTACAAAAATTACTTCTCTAAGGGATACTACATCCAAATCAAGATACCAGGAGGTACGATTGCAAAAGGTTTTCTCTCACAAATAAGAGCACTCATACAATAGAGGCTCAAAATTGCACTCCTTCAACATGAAGGGATACTCAAAAGCCAACTAAATACCAAGTATAGGAGCAAAATTATTTCTCTAACATCAAGAGATTAACTATAGCAGGAAACAAGGGTTACTCAACCTAACTAGACCACACTCTTGCCTTCAATACAGTGGCGATGAGTTCTAATAGTCAATATAATTTGACACTCAAATCCATAACCAAGTTCAGGATGGTAAGATACACCCACATATATTGCATCCACTTCTAGCGTAAAGCTAGGGACACCACACTTGGCAAAAAATGATAACCCAAAATTTTGGTGCCCAAAGCATCTTCACAGCCACTCTCGAATAGGAAATCATAAAAGAAAGACATGGTCTCAAGACCCACAATAAGGGTTAAATATAATAGGTGGAATAAGTCACACCCAACCATCCAAAATAAATAATTCTAAGAAGGAAAACACTCAAGATCTCAATATCATAGGCATAAGAGCAACAAGAATGACTATAAGAAAACACACTATAATCCTATGCAAGAATTCAAGCTCAAATATGCTGCACAATATCAACATTGTGATTAATAAAAAATATCATTTATATCATGATTCCAACTAAGGATCAAAATGAGGGGTACCAAAATCAACTATCCATTTCTTAACAATTTATGTAAGGATAATGAAATTTCTAATCTCATAAAACATGATACACATTTCCTCATTAATTGCAGAATGCAACTTCTAACATCCATACAAAGGAGGATTTGTAATTCTATACATCTTTAAATCAATTAATGCTAACATGCATAGCATAATTGACAACTTGCACTTCTCTTCATGTACAAAACAAGATTTTCTCATAATATAGTTAAGAAGATACATTATCATTAACATCTTTATAGTTAATCAGCAAGCACGATATAGTATGTTCTTTGCAGTGTGTTATGCCCTACATACCCATCCCTACATTTTGTAGGAAAAATGTTGGGTCCCCCTTTTCACTTTTCTCTTTTCCCTTGGTTTCTTTTTGTTTCCTTTTGTTCCCCTCTGGGCTTTGCTTCTGCGAGGGTCGTTCTCTTTTGCTTTTTGTCTTCTTTCCTTTGGGACCTGGTCTCAGAGTGTGTTTGTCTTTTGAGTCGGCTGGACCCCGGACTCCAGGATTCTCTGCCATCATGTCTTCTTTGATGGAGGATATGGTTGCATGGAATCCCCGGGCTTGGATTCTGGAGGTTTGCCTTTTTCAGAGTTTGCGAAAGGAAAGCAGGATGTTTTACCCTAGGGGTATAAATAGAATTTACCAGTCACTTTCACATTTACCGCAATCAAAACACTTAGAGAAATTAGAGCGATCCAAAGGTGATTAAGGTGGTTCACATAGTCAAGTGTGTTTTTTTCTCTAAGATTAACAAGTAAATTAGTATTCATTCGTGGTGGTGTGTTAGCAGTCGTTTGAGGCTTCCTAGTTTGCAAAGCGCCTCCCATGCTCTTCCTCCCATTTTATTGTATTTTTAGGTAGGTCCTTTGGCTCTCTTCCTTTTGGTTTCTTGTTTTCTAGTTTTCTTTCTTTTGTCTCACTTGGTTTTTGTTCTATTTTTGTTTTCCATTTCTGGTTTCATTCTTGTGATCGCCTCTCATTTTGGGATGGCTCTGCCAGAGGGTTGTCCGCCCTCTGTGCAGTTGTAAGATAGTGTAAATGTTTCTGTATATACCTATAAATTGCATGTAGATAGTTGTGTATAGGTTGGTTTTAGGGTCATTTTTCTTCGGCCTACGGTAAATTTGTATATTAGTGTATATTTGATGTATATCCTTCCAGTTTTGTGATGATCTCACCATGCTCTCTCATGTTTAGCCTAATGGCTAAGCTCCTTAGAGAGTATACACCACGAATTGAACTCAAAACCTTGCCTATTTGAGCCATGGTAGTTTTATCTCTCCTCTGTCATTTCCATCTTAATGGAAGGTTTAAGTCCCCAGGCGTGAGCATTTAAAATCGGCCCAAGTGGCATTCGCTTCCTTGCATGTTAAAATAGTTATCGCCGTTATTGCCATCACTCCCCTTTACTGCATGACCATGTGACACCCCATGTCAGCCTAGTATGGCTAATTCCCGGTCATATCAATAATGAACATCTTTGCCGGACTCTGGGTCCCAGGTTCCCTTGGGTCTTCTATTTCGTTCATTGCATGACCTGGAATCCCCGGATCCCCCGAGCGTTGATCGAGTCCCCATGTCATTTGTGCTTAATAATATATTTCCAGGGTTTTGATGCGAACTAACATCTTTTCAGGAACAATTGCAAAGTGGTGGTGAAAGTCCCCGGATCTGGGATTGCTTTATGTTTTTATATATATACTAACGGTTTCCTGGTCTCGCAAGTTGCCAGAATTAACTCATCAAAAATGTCTAAAGCATCTGCACCACCTTCACCACCCGAGAGTCTGGAACTCACCACTACTTCAACCAGGGCAGTCACCAGGACAAAGACCGAGAAGGCCTTGGAAAAACTCCCACTTTCAATGAAATACATAAAGGGAGAAGTTATTTTGGGATCAAAGGTTGATTCCAAGTTACAGCTAATTACCGACACAAGTGTCAGTTTATGGGCCAAAATGAAGGCCTTAGTGAAAATGACATTTATTCAATGCAAGGCCAGAAACCTAATGGTGGTTCATGTTTCCGCCTCCAGAATCCTTAAGGCGGCATGCTTCCCCTACTCAGTGCAGGCTCCGAAGCTCATTCTTACACTTGCAGAACACTACAATCCATCTGTCTGGGCTGTCATGCTCTCCTCTCCTATTCCTTCGGGCTGTCCAATGTCCATGGTGTCTCTTGATACCGCAACATTCTCTTCAGGGCTGGGAATTCCCCAGTTTGCAAACGCTACGGTCCTCACCCGAGCCCAGGCACTTGGTGAATTTGAAAAGATCCTAGGAACAACCTGGCAATACCTCAACGCCAATTGGCTCAAGACCCCCAGGAAAGACTATTAAAAGATGAAGTTGGAGATCCTCTGGATGGAATTTAAAGAAAGCATATGTATGTGTTAATTTTGGCCTTCTCAATCAACCACACACTTCAACATAGTCCTTCTTCACCAGGTACAAACAAGACTGAATATGAGTTATTCATCCCGCCTGTCTGCGTGATTCGACCTGTTGCCTTCTATCTAGATGGGGTTTTTGAAATTGCTCTCAGGACGAGAGTCTCACAACCATGGACCAATCTAAGAACGAAGGATTTATCATGATAAGTGCGATGCAATGCAAGATTATCCTAAGAAATTGAAATATGAGAGATCATCTAAACATGAATGCTAAATGCCATTAATCTAGAAATTGAAAGCTATCTATTTGCAATATGAAATCAATCTATATGATATTAGTAAAATGAGACAACAATTCAGTATTCTAACGATGCAAAAGTGAGTAAAGTTTTTCAGGGGGTTTGAATGAAGAAAGAGAGTTCTTTTATAGACTCTAAGAGGATTAGAATAGAAACTTTCCTGTTTAGAAATAAAACAACTAGAAAAGCCAGTTAAAAATAGAAAGCTTTATTGAAAAGAATTCAATAAATTGTTTTTTTCCTGTTTTAATTGTTTTATCCCTTTGATTTAATATTGTTTTATTTGAATTTAATTGTTTTATTTCTCTTTAAAGCACAATAAATTCAAAGTTTCCATTTCTGAATAGAAGAAAGATTTTTGAGAGAATATCCAATTAATTAAATAAATATGACCTCATAATTACTTTTTCTCAATTATTTGAATAATTAAATTCAATTATTGAAAATGAGGATATTTATTTAATAATTAAATATTATTTAATTCCTTTTCATGTGTCTTAGCTAAAGAGGGTGAATTTAATTTAATTAAAGTGCTAGGACTTTATTAATTAAATTAATTCGATCATAGGGTTTGTTTAGCTAAATAGATATTTAGGAATTGAATATGATGTATGATTAATACAGATTTAGGATTTTCTGCATTTGAAACTCAGGTCGAGTAGAGTCAGTGAAAACTCAGAATTGCCTAGTACAATAGGACTTTGATGATTTAGAAGAATGACAAATGCAACAAAATTGGTTAGGGTTGCAA
>MU225807.1:1058838-1097617 GCA_018584345.1 Thuja plicata | reverse complement strand
TACCCTAGCCACTGGGCAATAGTTTTTTGCTAGTTCCCTAATGAGACCAATATCCACATATACATCAGGCACAATTAACTTAGCCATATTCAAATCCCATGGATTGCAAATTGGGACTGGTTTAACCATATTATTCCAAAAATAATGAAATAGAGTGCTACTAGAGTAGTCTGGGGTTACCGGATTTCTGCATTGCGACCACTTGTCACTCCATTCTTCCCAGTCTGCACTGTTTGTATTCAGAGTCCCAGGCAGCAGTTCAACAAATTCTTCTATGTATTTCTTTGGTGCGACTTCCTTCTTCTTCCCAGACCCCTGTGAGGTGGTAGGAACAATAGCTTGACTCATCTTTCCTTTTTGAATTCTACTGTCTCAGACACAAAGCTCCAAATCAACAAGCTTCTTACTCTTCGCAGAAAAACTCAGAATGCAGAAATGAGAGTTGTACAAAATCCAACTCAATCATTTACACTTATAGCCATTAAGGACTGTGTCTTGTCAACTTGAAAGCCGAATTCCTGCACTTGAACTGTCACAGAGATTTCATTCTATCATTAATGCTGCGATCAACTTGCACTATTTTATCCTAGCTGGAAGAGAGAGTGTATGCTTTTTTCCATTTGGCACTCGTTAGCCTGAATCTTGCCAGCATTTTTCACTTTATTCACTTTTAGAAATACCCTTGCGAGTGAGCGACGCATCCCTTTCATTTAGCCAGTCGCATACTCACCATCCATCCTCACTCAACTTTTCATCTTCTGCGAGTGAGCGATGACCTAGCTCTTGACTTCATCTTAAGTCTATCACATACTCGCTGTCTTTCATGCTTTGGCTTTTGGGTTGATGCGAGTGAGCGATGGTTTCTTTTTTAAACTCGTCGCACCCTCGCAAGTTGATCTCTGATGTCACCTGAATTTGGGTGACTGAGCGACCACGCCTCTCATATTTCTGCTTATTCCCTAATTGCACACTCGCAAGCTTTTAAACTGCACTTTTTGATTTGGCCGACTGAGCGACAATGTTTCTCCTTTTTGCTCATCGCATACCCAGGAGCTGACCTCTGATTACCTCAAAACATCAGTGAGTGAGCGAGGCATTGAACAATCTTTTTGGTCGCTCGGTCGCAAACTTTTAAGAACTTTGAAAATAACTTGTGTGCCTGTGCGATGCATCTTTTCTTTCAGTTACTTCATCATCGCACACTCGCTGGCTTTTCAGAATGCACCTTTTGATTTGGGCGACTGAGCGACATTCATTCCTTTACTGCATACTTTAACTCGTCGCACACTCGCTATCCTTTACTCCAGCTTTTATCTTATGTGCGAGTGAGCGATGGCACCCATTCTTTAACTCATCGCACACTCGCGAGCTCAAAAATCTTACTCTGTCAATGATGGCGAGTGTGTGATTGTCTCTTTTCTTTCCTTAGTCGCTCACTCGTGAGCTCTTTTCCTTCCATCTCTGTTGATCGGCGACTGAGCGATGCTTTTCTCTTTTGGCTCATCGCGCACCCGCGGGCTCTTTTTCGATCGCCTCAAAGCATCAGCGAGTGAGTGAGGCATTGAATGATTTCTTTGTCGCTCGGTCATAGACTATCATGAATCTTGAAAAGCACTTGCGCGACTGAGCGATGGATCTTCATATTGACACTTCACCTCTTCGCCGTGCACTCGCACTACAAAAAAAACAAGCGCATTAAAACATAAGCGAGTGAGCGACCTTCATGACATGACCTCATTGCGCAGTCACTGACTTTTGACATTGACATAAAATCTTGATGCGGGTATGCGACTACTTAAGTTTTAACAATGCTCACTCGGTCACAGAGCATGAGGTAGACAGCAAAATCTTTCAGTGACTGCGCGATAGACATAATTTTAACTCGTCGCTGACTCGCTGAATTTTGACTTAACTTCAATAAGGTATCGTGACTGTGCGATTTACAATTTAAAAACATGAACCCACTCACTCGTACACAGACCAAAACTTGACATAAATAGCACGCGATTGCGCAATTTTCCTTCAATAACAGCTCGTCGCGCACTCGCGCAACTTAAAGTCTTTAAGTTAAACAAATCGCAATTGCGGGATGATCCTGATTGGCAACTGGTCGCCCACTCGCGCAACTTAAAGACATGAAAAAAATACCGACGTGACAGAGCGAGCAGACATAAAGTATGACTTAAAAAGGTTTGACCTCTTTTGCGCGGTAAAGCACAGGATTTGAAACCAAGAAAGCCTGGGAAAAGCAAAAGACCAAGAGATTCAAAAAAATTTCAATGCAGTGCTAACAGGTTCTTTGATGAATCTATCCTGGCCATTGAGGCCAATGCCTTCACCAACCTGCAGAATCCCTACAACACTTAGAGTCAGGCTGGTAAAGGACCACTTTAGATGCCTACACCTCCCAAAGATACCCCTCCCCAGGATAATACAACTGATCGCTCCTTCCCATCGAAAGGGCCTGGCTCTAACCAAGCTAAGGATCTGGCTGAGGGAAGCCAACTTTACCTGGGGTGGGAGGTTTGACATCACTAGGGTGTTGGAAAGAACCACCACCTCCATGACCTTGATGGAGGTTTTACTGAATTGTCCCGAGCAGAAGAAATCTCTTATGAAAATCTTGGGAAACCTGGAAGCAGTCAGTCGCCCACCCAAGACTACCACTTTTGACAATGCCAATGCAGCTGTCTTGTAGGGAAACACAGAGGATCCTCTCTTTTTACTAGGTTTGAACATACAAGGGAATAACCTACATAATTTATTGGTAAACTCTGGAGCTTTGAGCAACGTCATGCCCTTATCTATATGCTAGAAGCTCAGACTCCATCCCACTCCATCCAAAGGCATAGTAGTCCAGCTGGACAAAACTACTGTAAAAATGGTAGGTGAGCTGAAGAACATACAGATTGATCTCATCCAAGACCCCCGGATATCAAGCATAATAGACGTCCAAGTGGTGGACATCCTCAAAACTTATGGGATGTTGCTAAGTCAGAATTAGTCTAAGTCCCTTAATGGGTATTTCTCCACCCAATTCTCCCACTTGTGGCTCCCTTGGGAGGGGCAGTCTAACCAGATCCAGGTAGAAAGTGGGCCCAGGATGAAGTAGGCCCTCACCGAAGTCGGGAGGGTAAATGAAGTCCTTTTCTTTGAGACTTCCCCTGAGGTGTACCAACCTCTTGAGATCCTCACATTTGATTTCACCCCAGGGAGGATCCCATAGTTTCTCAGAGAACTTAGGATCTAGACAAAGAATTGAGGGGTGAGGTTAACTCACAAGGTATCACAACAACACCTACTACACTCTTGTCTAACACTTGGTGCCAGGTGCATTATCAAAAACATTCTGAACTAGAGTGTGAGCCTTGCATTGTCGCTGCTACCCGCCACATCAAAGCCCTCCGGGAGGAAGAACACAAAGCAAATGCCTAGACCCATCAATCATTCTAGCGGTACACTCAAGGTGCCGCCTATCTAGGAATCCCAACCAAAGGCTTCCTCAGAGGTAAACCTCACCCAAGAACCATCAGAGCTGGAGGAAACTCCTCCCAACCTTCCCAAAATCAATCCAAGTGCCACTTCACCTTCCCGGCCCCAAAAAATGAACAATGACTTGTGGACCCTAAAGTTTGATGGGTTCCGGTCTAAACAAGGCTGTGGGGCTAGGGTGGAATTGATCAAACTGCTGGGGAAATCTTTCCTCACATCTTACAAGCTACAATTTAATTGCACAAACAACATCATGTAGTACGAGGCCTTGGTCCTTGGACTCCTATTTGCACTAAGAAAAGAGATCACCCACCTCCGGGCGATGGGTGATTTAGAGTTGATGGTTAAGCACATCCAGAGCCAATACACTTGTCATGATAAAATGTTGGACACATACCGCAATCGGGCATGGAGCCTCATTGAATATTTTGATGCCTTCGACATTGAACTCATTCCCTGGAAATGTAACTACGTTATGGATGCCCTTGTTGTATCTACCAGCACTCTTGAGCCAATGATTGGCTCCCAGCTCTGGAAGTTCTCTGTTGAGATGGTCCCCACCCCGTCCATCCCATATAATATCACCCACTTTTAGGTCTTTGAGAATGATCAACATATTCTGGCCTTCATGGCCAACGTTGGTATTTTCTAAGACCAAATAGTGGAAGAAAGAGACTACAACAATATCGAGCAGGGTGATGAAGTTGATGAGATCATAGACCTACCAACCAACACCATCCCAAAGGGGATGCTAGTGCTAGAAGGTATCTTTGATTCAGAACCCCGGGGTTGAGAAAAGATATTGTCCTCCTCCGAGGGAGGAAATTTTAAAAAGGTTAACATCAGCTAGGTCGGTGAAGAAACATTTGTGCACATTGGCACCTCTTCCTCCCCAATGGAGAAGGAGAAGATTCTCGTGGTTCTCCAAGAATACATTGATGTAATTGCATGGGGGTATGAGGATCTGGATACCTATGACACATCCATCATGATCCATACCATCCCACTAAAACCAGATGCTAAGCCCTTTCAACAAAAGAAAAGACCAGTAAACCCACTGATCGAACCTCTAATTCATCAGAAGGTTCAAAAACTGCTATTGGCCCAGATTATCTTTCCTATCCGGCACACAACTTGGGTTGCCAACCTCGTCCCAATGAGAAAGTAGTGCGGTGAGATGCACCTTTGCATGGATTTTTGCAATTTGAACAAGGCCTCTAAGAAGGATAATCACCCTCTCCCCTCGGTTGATGAGGTGTTGCAAATTGTGAATGGATCCCAAATGATGTCCTTCCTAGATGGGTACTCCGGGTATAACCAGGTCATGGTTAAGTACGAAGATAGAGACAAAATGAAGTTCACCACCAAGTGGGGAATGTTTGCATACCAGAGGATGCCCTTTGGCCTGATCAACACAGGGGCAACATTTCAAAAGGCTATGGACATTGTGTTCGAAGGCCTAGTTAATAGATGTATAATCATCTACATGGATGATTTGACCATCTTTTCCCGGGACAGGCGTGATCACTCTGCCCACCTCGCTCAAATTTGTGAGAGATGTATCTGGTATGGAATATCCCTCAACCCTAATAAATGTATATTCAGGGTCACTGAAGGGAAGCTGCTCGGGCATATCATCTCCAAGAAGGGTATATCCATTGACCTTGAGAGAGTTTAAGTACTGCTGAATCTACAAATGCCTGGCAGCAAGAAAGAAATGAGGTCTTTCTTTGGAAAGATAAACTTTGTCTGGCGATTCATCATTGGATTCGCCAAGATAGTAAGACCACTTAATAAAATGATGAAGAAAGACACAAAGATTGAGTGGAGTCTGAAAGAAAAGAGGGCATTCGCCTATATTAAACAAATGATTGTGGATGCACCAGTCTTGGCTAGTCTGCACTATTCCCTCCCATTTTAGATATACTCCTTTGCTTCACCGCATTCTACCACGACAATCTTGACCTAGAAGGTCAAAGGGGAAGAATGACTAATAGCTTTCATGAGCTCCTCTTTTAATAACACTGAGGTTCGGTATTCATCTTTGGAAAAGTAGGCCTTTGCTCTAGTCCGCGCCATGAAGAAATTCTGACATTATATTCTCCAGAGCAAAGTGCATGCTATCATCCTGGACTAGGCTGTTAAGTCTCTGCTCTTGCAGAGTGAATTGGGTGAAAAAAGGGGGAAATGGATGGCCATCCTCGAAGAGTATGATTTGGAAATGCAACCCATGAAGATAGTCTGAGGCTAGGGACTATGTAGAGCAATGACAAAAGGAACTCCAGACATTGAATGCAAAACTTACATAGTGAATTCCATCACTCAAGATCTGTGGTATACCAATCTGGTATACTTATTGTTGAATAACAGATGCCTGGAGGGGATTTCCCCAAACAAAAATTGTGCCCTATGACTGAAAAGTGCACATTTCATGATCAAAGATGAAACACTCTTCCACAGGAATTATGAGGGAGTATACCTCCAGTGCATAGACAGGGTTCAAGCTGCCAAAATGATTGAAGAATTCCATGAGTAGTTCAGAACCATGTATGGCTCAGCTGACGCCACTGCCCACTAGATCCTTTGGGCTGGATTCTATTGGCCCTACATCTTTAAGGATGTCTACACTCACGTTAGGAGATGCCACACTTGTCAAATGGCTGCACATCGTGAGCGAAACCCAACCATGCCTTTGCAGCCGGTCTTTGAGGTAAGACCCTTCACCCAATGGGCATTTGATTTTATCAAGGAAATCAACCCCAACTCATTTTCCAACCACTGATACATTTGGAATACTACCGATTATTGCACCCGGTGGTCTGAAGCTATTTCTTGCAAAAACAACATGACAAATGTAGTAATCAAATTCCTAGAAGAAAACATAGTCACCCGTTTCAGAATTCCATTCACTATAGTGTGTGAAAATGGTCTGGTGTTTTCTTTGGCGCAGTTACTCGAATGGACCTATGAGAGAAAGATCACCCTAAAGTTCTCCAGAAACTATATCCCCTAGGGTAATGGTGCGGCTGAATCTACCAACAAAAATCTACTTGAGGTGATAAACACTTGTTAGAAAAAAACCCTCAGGACTAGCACCAAAAGCTTAGGTTCACCCTTTGGGTAGATTGCATCAAAATTAAGGCAGCCCTGGGGACTTCGCCATTTCACCTGGTTTATGGCTAGAAGCCAGTATTACCTATCAACTAACAGATATCACTACTACAATTCATGTAGGAATTCAACAACTGGGACAACATTGTGGAAGTTTGGCTTCTGAACCTGATGCGAATGGAGGAACAAAGAGATGTAGCCCTTGAACACTTCGCGCATCACCAAGCAATAGTTAAATGCTGGTTTGACCAAAGAGCCCAGTACAAGGCCTTTCAGATTTTGGACCTAGTCCTTTTGTGGGATAAGGCCTGAGAAAAGAAGGGAAAGCACACTAAGTTTCAAAGGCTCTGGCTCGGAACATATCTGGTATCTGAGATCTACGGGGCAAATACTTATCGCCTCAATACTATGACTGGAGAGGCCATCCCTTTACCCATCAATGGACAGTTTCTCAAGCACTATTTTGAGTGAGGTGGGTGGTAAGTTTGCCCAAAGTTGTATTTTATGTAAATTTCCTGCTTGTAAATATCTTTTCCGGTGTTCCTTTGGAATACCATGTAAATAGTTTGTCGACCGTCCTCCAGGATGACCTTTCCTTTTCATGTTTGCCTTTTTTTTTGGCTTTCTTTTGTTTTGCATTCATTTCCTAGGTTCCCAGTCTAATGTCTTCTTCTTGTAGATAGGTATGCTTTGCATAACATCTAGTCTTTGGAACGGTACCTTTGCATTTTGGTGAATTCAGAATCTATTGTTAGCATGGTGGAATTGATCAGCACTCCGGAGCTATTTTTTTAAGTATGGTAAAATTTTATGGGTAATCTTAATCAAATTCATATCTTGAAGTCCAGGCATTAGTTAATAGAAAATCTAAGAGGCAAGTAATTAGACACCTTGAGGGCAGATCGGTTGCACTGGTTATTGGTTATGTCTAAAAATTATTAAAATATCCCAGGTCCGTAATATTCTCTCCTATTCAGAAATTCAAAAATGGATGACAAGGTGAAAGAAGTACCACCATTAAAATTAGCTAAGCTTGAGGTTCATGGTGAAAGGAGTACCACCTTTCCATCTAGAAAAGAAAAAGAAAGAACTAAAGAATAAGAGAACTCTGGTATGCGGGGGAATGTGCAAGATATGATGACTTTGTTTTGATGTACTCATTGCCTCCTCTCTACTTTTTCCAAGAGTCATCAGCTTGGTTTTCTTTAAAGGCACACACTTCACAGCTGACGAAAAACTGAAAGATTGAATCAATGATGAGTCTGATTTTCTCAGACACCTCACGCTTTGCAAAAAAAATGCTCTAGCTAAGGATGAGTCTCGGTTTCTTCTAACTAGAGATTCTGAAGTTCTTGAATGCGCTAAGGCATTCGTCCCAGATAGTCACCATTTTTTATGCCCTGCATACCTGTCCCTACATTTTGTGGGAAAAATGTTGGGTCCCCCTTTTTGATTTTTGCTTCTTCCTTGGTTTCTTTTTGTTTCCCTTTGGGATTTGCTTCTGCGAGGGTTGTTCTCTTTTTCTTTTTGTCTTCTTTCCTCTAGGACCAGGTCCCGGAGTGTGTTTTTCTTTTGAGTCAGCTGGACCTTGGACTCTGGGATTCTCTGCCATCATGTCTTCTTTGATGGAGGATATGGTTGTATGGAATCCCCGGGCCCAGATTCTAGAGGTTTTCGTTTTCCAGATTTTGTGGAAGGAAAGCAGGATGTTTTACCCTAGGGGTATAAATAGAATTTACCAGTCACTTTCACATTTATCGCGATCAAAGCACTTAGAGAAATTAGAGAGATCCAAAGGTGATTAAGGTGGTTCAACAACATTAAGTGCATTTTGCTCTCTGAGATTAACGAGTAAATTAGCAGTCGTTCATGGTGGTGTGTTAGCAGTCGTTTGAGGCTTCCTGGTTAGTAGAGCACCTCCTATGCTCTTCCTCCCAATTTCCTTGTGTTTCAGGTAGGTCCTTCGACTCTCTTCCTTTTGGTTTCTTTTTTTTTGGTTTTCTTGCTTTTGTTTCGCTTGGTTTTTGTTCTATTTTTGTTTTCCATTTTTGGTTTTACTCTTGTGGTCGCCTTTCATTTTGGGATGGCTCTGCCAGAGGGTTGTCCACCCTATGTGCAGTTGTAAGATAGTGTAAATGTTTCTATATATACTTGTAAATTGTATGTAGATAGCCATGTATAGGTTGGTTTTAGGGCCATTTTTCTTCGGCTTGCAAGTTTTCTTCGGCCTTCTGTAAATTTGTATATTAGTGTATATTTGATGTATATCCTGCTAGTTTTGTGATGAGCTCGCCATGCTCTCTCACATTTAGCCTAATGGATAATCTCGTCAGAGAGGTATCTGTGATAGCTCGAACTTGGCACCTCACCTATTTGAGCCATGGTAGTTTTCTCTCTCCTCTATCATTTCTATCTTAATGGTAGGTTTAAGTCCCCATGCGTGAGAATTTAAAATCAGCCCAAGTGGCATTCACTTCCTTGCGTGTTAAAACAAATGTTGCCATTATTTCTATTACTCCCCTTTACTGCATGACCATGTGACACCCCATGTTAGCCTAGTACGGCTAATTCCCGGTCATATCAATAACGGTCATCTTTGCCAGACTCTGGGTCCCAGGTTCCCTTGGGTCCTCTGTTTTGTTCATTACATGAGCTGGAATCCCTGGATCCCCCGGGCGTTGATCAAGTCCCCAAGTCATTTTTGCTTAATATATTATATTTCTGGGGTTTTGATGCGAACTAAAATCTTTTCAGAAACACGTGCAAAGTGGTGGTGGAAGTCCTAGGATCTAGGATTGCTTTATTTTTTTATATATATACTGACAGTTGTCTGGTCTTGCAGGTTGCTGGAATTAACTCATCAAACACGTCTGAAGCATCTGCACCACCTTCACCACCCGGGAGTTCAGAACTCCCACTACTTCGACCAGGGTGGTCACCAGGACAAAGGCTGAGAAGGCCTTGGAAAAAATCCCACTTTCAATGAAATACATAAAGGGAGAAGTTATTCTGGGATCAAAGGTTGATTCCAAGTTACAACTAATTACCGACACAAGTGTCAACGTATGGTCCGAAATGCAAGCCTTAGTGAAAATGATGTTTATTCAAAGCAAGGTCGGAAACTTGATGGTGCTTCATGTTTCCGCCTATGGAATCCTTGAGGCGACATTCTTCCCCTGCTCACTACAGGCTTCGGAGCTCATTCTTACACTTGAAGAACACTACAATCTAACCGTCGAGGCTGTCACGCTCACCTCTCCTATTCCTTCAGGATATCCAACGCCCATGGTGTCTCTTGATGCTGCAACATTCTCTTTAGGGATGGTAATTCCCCAGTTTTCAAATGCTATGGTTCTCAACCAAGCCCAGGCACTCAGAAAATTTGAAAAGCTCCCGAGAATAGCCCAGCAATACCTCAACGCCAATTGGATAAAGACCCCCAAGAAAGACTATAAAAAGATGAAGTTGAAGATTCCCCAGACAAAATTTAAAGAAAGCATACAGATTGGGATCATTGCATTATGCAGGGTCTTTGGAGAGCCCCATGCCCCAGAATTCTCAGCATGGATGTACTACTACTTGTTTGGCATCGCCTCTAGTAGGAAAGCTTTTGACTGGGTAGAAATTATCTCCAATCACGTAGACACTAAGCTTGTTAAGGTCACCGGGTCCCCAAAATTTTACATGACTTCTTACATCTTATGGTCACTAGCACAACAATGCCCTTTAACCTGGGGATTACTTACATAAGGTGTGCTTGGAATTAGCAAAGGCCAGAATGCTCCATGGGATTATTTCCCGCAAATACAGTGGGAGGCCAGTTTCATCAGCTTCTGCAGGGTAAATGATGCTTTCATTTACTATCATCTTCTCACACCCACTCAAGATGCCAAGTATCAGCTCTCAAAGGATGCAATGAACCTGGTCAACACTTATGGCCATTATTGTATTCAATTTCTGCAACACTCATACATTCGGGTGACCATCTTCTCTGGGAAACCCTACCTATTACCCAAACATTGTGGGGATAGGATAATTCTTTTAGAGTACTACATACATATTCTGGAGCTGCATGCCCTCTTCACATTGAAGAAGGTTACTAAAATCCCATTCCCAATCACTAGTTGGAACTATTCCTGTAGCCTTGCAGCGACAAAAGAGGCTGACAGTGAACTTAACTCTTTGGGGCTGGCATAATTTTATTTGGAGCAGAAGAATTTTGGTCCACTGGGAAAGATAGCAATGACACTTCCTTGGGAAGCCCCTCCACACGAGCATCACTTAGAAGATTTTTGGGAAGATTACTAGGATGACTTTGAGGTCTAGAATCGACATTTTGTCTGGATGACTCAAGAAATTATGAAGAAGCTCAAGCTCCAAAAGTTCCCCAATGACTTTTTAGACAATGGGTCTATAGTAGAACCACAGTATAAGGCCCAGGGAGTAGATACAATGGCTCTCCCCCAGTGGATTGGAACACCCCAGAAGGCCCGATGATTGAGGACATCACCCATGATATAATTGAACGCAGTCATGAATATTTTCAAAAGGTGTGCCTGAAGAGTACAAGAAGAGTTGGCCCATTTTTGAAGGGATCTACATCTGGGGCCGGAACCTTTGCATAGGGCAAGGACAAAGGATAAATAAAAATGGGAGCCGCGACCCAGGTTTTATCAAATGTTAAGGTTCCCACTGCTCAACAGGTGCAACTTCATCTGGTGGTGTCCCAATAGATGAGAGAAGTGTTAACCACCCAGCTTTGTCTCTCGGTAGTCCAGGAAAAGCTTTCCCTCCCTGTTGTTTCCCCTTCCCTTGCAGAACTCATGATCCGAGCAGCGGGGATAGGAGTAGGGGAAGAACGTGTGGCCATGTTAGATGTTGGGCCGCCATTGATAATAAGAAGAAAGAAGAAAGGAACAAATGTTCATCACCGTAAGATAGAGGCAGATCTTGGGATGCCCAACATCCCCAAAATATAAACTGTCTCCTCGAACCCTCCAGAGCCAGACAATCATCCAGATAATTCCCTAGAGAACTCTCCTCCGCACGATGACTTTGATGAAATATTTGGGACAGACGAGATGGTAAATTTATAAGGGGATATCAGGAGAGTGGTGGAGGAAATTACCGCTTAGGAGGAAACAATAACCCCCACTGAGGAAGAAGTCCTGAAGAAAGAAGCCTCCACAGAGCAGGAAGTTTGAAAAGAAACATAGAAGGAACCGAAGTGGGAGGAAACACCGGTCCAAGAGATCGAGATAGAACCAAGGCAAGAAAGCAATGAACATCTGACGACTGGGGAAACCAAACCCACAAGATCAACTGTACCCCCAATCACCATGCTCTAGATGCCTTTGGTTACTCCGGGTGACCAATTACCCTAGAGCACATTTGGCGAGGGAATCTCAGCAGCCCAAATGCTAAACCTTGGCCAGACACCTCCGCAACCTCCAGATGATGTTTCAGCAGAGAAGGATATCCCGGTGAATGATGCTAGAGAAGAAGAACAACAGTAGCAACGAGAGGGGGAGAACCCCAAAAATATGAATGTGGATTCTACAGATGCTGCTAAGGACACCGAGGCAGAGAAAAATGATACCACAAATGTGGATGATGCGGGTGATCCAGAGAATACAGGAAAAGAGGCCGAAGAGACTCAAAACACTAGGGAAGAAAAATGAAACCCCAGAGGGGATACACAAGATCAAAATTTGGCAACAAGGCCACCCCCGCCACCACAATGGTTGGTGGATTCAAGAAAGAAGAAGGCCCCAGCGGCGGAAAAGGCCCATCTCTTCTTGGCAGAGATGGTGACGCAAACACAAAGTTCCCCCAAAGAAAAGAAGGCCCGAACAGTCCATACTATCTGGACCGGGACGGGCAGAGATATAGTTGCAATAGTTGCAACACCTCCCCCAAAGGCAGAGGTGGAAACAACAAGAGCCAAAGATTACACCATTACAGAGGTGCCTCTGGGGAGGAGAGAGAAGCAGGGTGAGTTAGATATGCTAAGAGAGGAAACCAAGGTGGTAGAAGCCCGCTATGACAAATAGTCACAAAATTTGAAGGAGGAAAGAGATAAAAATAAAAATCTCCTCAGACTTCTAGCAGTGCTTATGCAGCCCTTGGCTGAGATCCATCTAAAATATTCCACCTCCGGGCCACAGCTTCTGCAGGGTGACATGGATTCTCTTAGGGCCATGAAGAATAAGGCCTAGGCTATAGATGGGTGGATCGCCGAGTAGATCAAAGTCATAAGGAAATTCTTAGAGGCATCACTCCCGGACCTTTACTCGGTCCATTATCTTTTGGACCAATTGCATGGTGCCATCATCCTATGGGAGCAGATCATAGAAAAATATTAAGGGTGGAAAATAGGACTGGAGGAAGTAATAAACTCTGGAGAGGAAGCCATCATTGAGGTAGGAACTTTGGGGAAGGAATCCATCAAATTTCTTCAGGCCCAGTACTCCAAACTTGGCCTCAAGATTGAGGCAAGCAAGCAACTAGTCGCGACCCTAAAAGAGAAGACCACAATGGTCCGGTATACTTTGGACATGTACAAAGCATTCATTGAGAGGGTTTCAGAAGTTGATCCCTTCACCTTCAAAATGTGCACCCCGGAGGACTATGTCCTCAGCAAATATGATGAGATGATGGAGTCTCGGTATCAGTCTATCAGGGGCTTCGATAGAGGAAAGCTATCAAGAATATCTAAGATGATGCTCCAGGATCATGACTCCATGAAACTAGTACATAGATGAATTTCGAGAAGGAGCTAGGGATATTGAAGAGAAGGTTGGGATTGTCCGCGGCGGGTGGAATAGTATCAGAGACATAGATGGAGATGACATTAGCCAAATTTTGGAGGCATTCAAGAACAACAAGGGACAATAAAGTTCTTCGGCCCCAGAGATTTTCACTAGCAGAGTGCATTCTTTTGCATTCATTATTCTTTGAGCATAAGCTACCGGATCCCAGAGTCTCAGATCCAACAATTTTATATTCTTTCGCTGACCCGTTTCTAGGTTCCCTGGAGCTGACCGTGTTAGAATAGATAGACACCTATTCTCCCAAGAACACCTGCATGCATAACCCTATCACATGGAAGAAGCAAAGAATAGAAGAAGAGAAATCTATGGAGGCCAAAAGACCAGAGACATCATATGCACATGAAAGAATATATTATTAACAATATGTTTCAATCTGATACAATGCGATGTGAAAACTCCTTATGAAATACAAAGAGGTGAATCCTTATAAAAGGAATCACGAAACCCTAAAAAGGGAAACCCTAAGGTTAGCTTAAGCAACTAGAGTGAATAGGTGAGTTAGTAATTAGATCATAATGATTTAATTAATAACCCAAGAGACTATTACTCTAACACCCCCCTTAAGATAAGCTTAGGGAGAAGCAAAAACCTAGGAGCCTACTGCAGAAAGCAGGAAAGAAGGGTCCCGACAACAAGGCCTGATCAGGTACCCAATACAAGAAATCTCTATAAAACGGGGAAATAGGGAAAACCCAGTTGAAAAAACTCTACTCCAAAAAGAGATGGATTAGATGAAGGAAACTAAGCCTCCAATCTAGGGAAAGTCCCAAAGAAAGGAACAAGAAAGAGCAAGAAGCATCTCTGAAGCATGAAGTTGTAAACACTGTCAGAAGTAACTGTTGGAACCCCCGCTGAAATAGTGCATGAATAGGTAGAGAAAACAAAGTCTGAAGAGCTGATCAATCAAAGAGGTGACCTCCAAAAGTAGGAATGAACGAGTGTCTATATAGTAGATGATCCATCTCATCGGAATGCATAGGTGCATAGCCACTGCATCTGCTTAGTACATAGGAATAAAAATAGAATATGTAGATCACTCAACCAAACCAAGGAAGCAATAGAACCAATAGGTGAACCCCCCCATAATGCTGAACAGGGAGAGGGGTGACAGGAACACTGAAATGCAATGCCAGAAATAGCTGCAGGAAGAAGAATCAGGAACACCAATAGTGCAACAGAAGTAGAAGCACATGATAAAGGGCGGTGTCATAGACACACAACATGAGCTAATGTCATGGAAGGTTCACTCACTTGAAAAAGGTGGATGAGCACAAAAGGAAAAACATCATAACCCCCTGTGGCACTTTATAACTGATTGTGAGTATAAACAAACACAAGGTGCTCGAAATCTCAGATATGCAAAAGCAGGCACTTTATCTCAGTGCGTTTATAGAAAAGAGAATGCTACAGAAGAGAAGCATACAATGCTCAGAAGTTAGAAAGAAGAGTGAGCCAGAAAAATAGAAGAAGAGATCCCAGGAGCTATAGAATATATTATTAATAATATGTTTCAATCTGATACAATGCGATGTGAAAACTCCTTATGAAATACAAAGAGGTGAATCCTTATAAAATAAATCATGAAACCCTAAAAAGGGAAACCCTAAGGTTAGCTTAAGAAACTAGAGTGAATAGGTGAGTTAGTAATTAGATCATAATGATTTAATTAATAATCCAAGAGACTATTACTCTAACAAACCAGTCACTATCCAACAGTTAATAATGTTAGAATAGGTAAAACCCTATTCTCCCAAGAACACCTGCATGCATAACCCTGTCACATGGAAGAAGTAAATAACAGAAGATAGGAATAATCTATGGAGGCCAAAATATAGGAGACATCATATGCACAAGAAAACAATATATTAACAATATGTTTCAAGATGTTACAATGAGATGTGTAAAACCCTTTTGAAAAACAAAGAAGTGAATCCTTATAAAAGGAATCACAAAACCCTAAAAGGGAAACCCTAAGGTTAGCTTAAGCAACTCGAGTGAATAGGTGAGTTAGTAATTAGATCATAATGATTTAATTAATAACCCAAGAGACTATTACTCTAACACCCCCCTTAAGATAAGCTTAGGGAGAAGCAAAAACCTAGGAGACTACTACAGAAAGCAGGAAAGAAGGGTCCTGACAACAAGGCCTGATCAGGTACCCAAATACAAAAAATCTTTGTAAAGCAGGGAAATAGGGAAAACCCAGTGGGAAAAACTCTACCCCAAAAAGAGATGGACTAGATGAAGGAAACCAAGCCTTCAATCTAGGGAAATGTCCCAAGAAAAGGAACAAGAAAGAGCAAGAAGCATCTCCAAAGCATGAAGCTATAAACACTGTCAGAAGTAACTACTGGAACCCCCACTGAAAAGGTGCATGACTAGGTAGAGAAGACAAAGTCTAAAGAGCTGATCAATCGAAGAGGTGACCTCCAAAAGTAGGAATGAACGAGTGTCTATATAGTAGATGATCCATCTCACCAGAATGCATAGGTGCCTAGCCACTACATCTGCCTAGTACATAGGAACAAAAATAGAATAAGTAAATCACTCAACCGAACCAAGGAAGCAATAAATCCAACAAGTGAACCCCCCCATAGTGCTGAACAGGGAGTGAGCACTAAAATGCAATGCCAGAAACATCTACAGAAAGAAGAATCAGGAACACCAACAGTGCAACAGAAGTACAAGTATAAGATAAAGGGCGGTGTCACCGACACACAACATGGGCTAATTTCATGGAAGGTATGCTCACTTGACAAAGGTGGATGAGTACAAAAGGCAAAATATCATAACCCCCCATGGCACTTTATAACTGAGTGCAAGTACAAATAAACACAAGGTGCTCAAAATCCCAAATATGCAAAAGTAGGCACTTTATCTCAGTGCATTTACAGAAAATAAAATGCTATAGAAGAGAAGCATACAAAGCTCAGAAGTCAGAAAGAAGAGTGAGCCAGGAGAATAGAAGAAGAGATCCCAGGACCTGTAGAACCCAAGTAATCCGACAGAGTGCGAAAGAGAAAAACTCAGAGGTGAAAGAACCTAAAGAAGAATCTAGAAAAAGACCTCTACAACTGAATAACTCACAGAACCAGCTTTTCGACGATATCTGGTTTGCCAAAAATAGAGTCTGGATGAGCAAGATATGGCTCCTGGAAGGCAAAAAATAGACATAAGACTTTGACAGAAAAAAATATTGTCAAAATAGCAGAACCCAAAACCCCAACCTCCATCATCAAAAATTTCTCAAAAAGAGCTTTCTGACGATATAAAGAAGTCAGAAAAATACCCACGTATGCTCCAGATAGAGAGAAAATAGTGAGGGAGGGTCAAAAAACACCACAGAATTAGGTTTTAAGCCCCTGGGGCTGAAAAAAAAAGGCCCTTGGGCGCATGGCGTGCACAGGGGGCTGGAGCATAGCTCTTGGTCACTGATAGGACCGTCGCTGGGCTGAAAGGTGGCCCGCGGGGCTTAACGCCCGCCGGGCGGCCCAAACAGCGGTGCAGCTGGGAGGCGGAGCCAGAGTAGGGTGGCGGGGGCCGAGAGGCGGCGGGGGCCGAGAGGCGCAGGTTGATGGAGTGGAGGCCGAGAGGGTGGAGGCCACCGGGGGCCGGTGGCGGGGGTGCCAGAGGAGGGCAGCCGGTGGCGGGGGCCAGGCATCGACTGACAGCGGTGGAGCGCCAGTGGCCCGGTGGTGGCACCCTTTTAAAAACCATTGAATGCAGTTATTAAAATGCATAAAACATTAAAAAATGATTTTTTTTTTGAACTTTTCTCTGTTTTCGTGCTTGTACGGCACTGGAAACCAAATTTTTTTTGCCTCTGAGACAACTTGTCCAAAATAGACAAATTTTATATGGATTCTAGAGTTTTTGGGTGCTCTGAGCGCAACGGTAATGTCTGTTTGAGCCCAAAATGACCAGAAACAAAGGTCCCCCTAAATCCACATAAAAAGCTTTAAAAAAGCCAAAAAACCTCCAGCTTCTGAAATACTTCAACAAAACATGAACAACGAGTAGCAAGATGGCTCTGATACCATGTTAGAATAGGTAAAACCCTATTCTCCCAAGAACACCTGCATGGATAACCCTGTCACATGGAAGAAGTAAAGAACAAAAGACATGAAGAATCTATGGAGGCCAAAATATAGGAGACATCATATGCACAAGAAAATAATATATTAACAATATGTTTCAAGATGTTACAATGAGATGTGTAAAACCCTTTTGAAAAACAAAGAGGTGAATCCTTATAAAATGAATCATGAAACCCTAAAAGGGAAACCCTAAGGTTAGCTTAAGCAACTAGAGTGAATAGGTGAGTTAGTAATTAGATCATAATGATTTAATTAATAACCCAAGAGACTATTACTCTAACAAATAATGGGGTCAAGAAGTAGGTAATCCCAATAAAGTGTGTTAGATGGAAGGATGGTCATGACAGATAGTCTTCTCGAGGCGCTGTTCCAACATTAAATACCTGGTGCATCGGAGACAGTGAGCTGCATATTACATATATGAGGCATGTAGCCTTGAATTTCAAAGAGATCAGATTTCTTCTCTTCTTCCTCCAACACTATTCTCAATGCCGATTCTTCCATACCTCTCTTCTTGTCTTATTCTTCTGACATGTTAGACCTCAGTCCTCTTCGAGGTGATTGTAATAGTGGTGCAGGTAGTACCGGCCACCAAATATTATATTTTATTGCTAAGTGTAAAGTTAGATTAGGTTAAGCTTTAGGGAAAGTATGTGTATAAATAACAAGACCGACCTCATTTCACGGGTCGATGAAATTGATGATTTTGCAGTCCATACTATTAGCTTTCAACATTTCATTTTATTATAGTTGCAGAGCTCAATGCTCGATAGTTCTTAGTAGTTCTCAGTAGCTAGATGCTCTCTTGAAGCCATTGATGTACACAACAGTGATGCTGGAAAATGTTAATGAAGAAGGAAGGATTCTCGCAATGATGTTGTTGGTGTCTTGATCTCTGAGTTAACACTCTTTTGTGCCGTATGTTTTTGATGTCCTTTGCTCTAATGTTTAAGTAGATTAAAAACCTCTTTCCCCTTGTTATTGAACATGTACGAATCGCTGGTTCTGTATATGTTTAGTATTTAGTATAGTTTATTAGAGCATGGTTGATGTTTTAAATGTATTTGCATAACTATAAGTAGAATGAGTAAACTCTAACCCTGGCGTATATTTTGAAGTTTGTTTGATAATCCAAATGCTTGCAGGAATCCCCGACTTACCACAATCCCTAGAGAAGATGAGCCAAAAACCAGCTATCCCCCCGAAAAAAATAGTCACACACCCAACTTAGCTCCCGCATTGTCGAGACCCAATACTCAGGTGCTTGAAGGCCTAGAGAATTTATTCCCCAAACAACCTTTATAGGTGAAGTTGGCCGGTATCCTGGTACCAGGTGACAACTTACATCTATTGATGAGACTAGTCACAAAGTCCCATCAACACAATGTTCTCCTTGGAACACACTATCTGAGGTCCACAATGAACATGATAGAACCACACAATCAAAAAATAGAGAAACAATGCCAAACATTCAAAATAGTCACCAAGAAACCAAAAGGGAAAAACCCAAATGGGGGGGTTATCAATTCTAGTAGTAAATCCAAAAAATACATGCAATTTCAACAATAAACCAAGTGTGATGAATTTCAAAAATATATAGATGGGAAAGTTTGGTGAAATGTCCAAGCATAAGAAATTACCAAAATATAATGCTAGCCCACACAAAATGTGGAATAATCCACCAAGAAAATAAAATAAATCAATATGAACACATTCATGAAAAATTGTGACCAATATCAGTCACATAAGAGGGAGTAAATGCCACACAGTACGAAGGAACACAACATTTCAGTGGCATTAGAGAACATACCCAAACGTTCCAAACATTGAACCGTCTAAGATCTCAATCATATGCATCATGAGTCACCCCAAAAATGGCTATAAAAATATAACACAACCCACCTCACAAGGTTATGGTAATATTCTTAACATTACATAAGGGGCGATTAATTTCTATGGCCACAATGGCCTCATTGCACTCACAACAAGGTAAATACAAGGTAACCAAGAACAAACTGCTAGGTATACATGATACCACTAAATATAATAATTCAACAAGATGCTTCACAACCACAGACACATAATTCTTGAATAGATTAGGCAACCATGAAATTTGGTGACATAAGTTGTTAACCCAAATGATCTATCATATAATGTAAATTTCACTCCTCATTACCAATGAATGTTTCTTTTCATGAATGCAATGGTGCATAACTATCGTTGATCAAGTGGAATTCATTTAAATGCAAGAAATAAGAAGCCAACACATATAACACATAAATAATTTCATTTACTTTGTCTTTAATGCAACAATCACAAATTCAACGCACCACACTCCATAAGTAGTCAAACAGTAGGAACTCAAGGCCAAGCATGGACACCAATCAGTTACCCTAACCAAGTAGGGTCACACAAGAAAAAAATCCACTCAAGGGAAACTAAACATCTAAATCAACCAATAATAAATATATACGTATTAGTTATCATGATATAACTAAAGGCAATGCAACCAGGGTTGCTAAGGTGTCCATACACTCAGACCACACAAGGGTCATTGAACACTCAAACACTAAGATAAACACACCAAACAATTGTCTAAAGTACTCTAAAGAGGTTCTCATATAGGGTTATCATCCATCCTTGATAGATGTAAAGGTCTAGGAGGTACTCTTCACCACATGCTACTTGGTTCAGTTCTTCTAGAACACTCAAGAATGTCACACCTAGGCACCCAAGTAACAAGATATCACTGCTCACAACACTACACATGTGCACTCACACACAAAAAACAACAACTATGTTGGAAACATATACCAAGAGATCCCAGTGTATGAACATGGGATTTGATACCAGATTTAATGCCCTGCCAAGGAACCCTTGAAAATATAGGGTCAAACATACACTTAATAATTTTTTTTGAAAGGGAAAGATATAGCATCAATAACATAGTGCAATAATAACCAATAATATTTATAAAGGTAGAAAAAATGACGATCCTAAAATGATCATGAATAAGAACAAAACTTAAATCACATCCAAAGGTTCCAAGACAATGCCAAGACAAGTATGAACAAATGAGTCACGTTCAAGTCACCACATGAGAGTCCATACCTCATCCATAAACCTAATGGGATAAGAACAGACCATTGTCAATAGTTTCCAAAAAAGGAGACAAGTTCATCCTCAGTGCAATCCATAACAAGGTTCATTTTAAACCCAAATTGGAAAATTGATATAATAACACCACACAAAATAAAAAAATTGACTGTAAATACTTGAAAAACATCCCAAAAACATAAGGAATTTGATTGTAAATTTGTTTTTTTAATAGACCCTTGGGAAGTGATATCTATTTTATATGTGCTAATATGGTAAAACGTATGCACTAAAATAGAATGCATATGTGCTACACTATTTTTCATATGCGCTAATCTATTTTGCATATGCACTACTCTATTTTGCATATGAACTAAAAGAATCAACATATGCACTAAAAGAATAAACATATGCACTAAACTTCCCTAAAAAATGTACAAATGAACGAATTTTTTTTCTAAAAGGAGTTCTCTCACCGTGATAACCAAGTAGGGTTTTTGATTTCAATGTACGGTTCAAACACAAGGCTTCCTCCACATCGAGGAGTACCAGATACTCAAAATAGAGGCAATAATCACTTGATAGAAACAAAAATAAAATAATAGAAACTAATCTAATGAGCATATATGTTAAATGCATAAATATCAGTGAAAATAGATGTAAGAGATAGCATTAAGCACTCAATGCTCAGAATCTCTCTCTCTAGAGGAAGGCCATCACCTCTGCACTAGTCCTCATTAGTGGTAAAGTGTAATGTCACCCTACCATGTGGAACCTCAAGCCCACCCCACTATTCTCACAGAGATAGTCACCCAACCACAAACATAAGGTACACACCAAGGATGGCTAACACTCATGCCAATCAATGCATACAAATGTAGGATAATCAATAACTCGTGGAGAACACTCAACATGCAGACATATGTTCAAAATGCAATACTAATGCAACCCTCATAGTACCATAGGGTCACTACTCAGTACTAACAATGGTTGGCAGAGTGTCAAGAGTGGGAGTGTAATCACATGACACATGGTGGCCTATGCGGCTTCAAGAAATCCTTCTCTCATCAAGGAAGATCTACTGAGCCATATCAAATCCTATAGATGAAAAGGCTAAATACGTACCATATAAACATATGTAGATGACAAGCTACTATTCCATATCAACATCCTCAAAAAACAAAAAGGAAAAGAAATGTCATATTAACATCCTCAAATTATGACAAGGTAGTCACATTAATTCTTGTTATTATGTTTTAATCCCATTTAGCTATTTAGTTATCACTTTATTAATAACTCTACCGAGGGCTACCCTGGGACCCCTTTGTGTCCCAACCCACCTTGGAGAAACACTCCAGTCCACTTCTCAAACACCAAACAAGATCATCTTGTTACAAAAACAAGGCATAAATCCCAAAGAAAAATAAGTACAGGGCAAGGAAAGACTCTCAAATTCAAAATCCATAATGAAACATGGTAAGCTCTATTGGCCTCAAACCAAGAGTGCGGATCACTAAAACATTGGAATATAACGAGCATAACTCAACTACATGCTTGGATGGGGTATCAACACCCTACATCCACATATCACATGCAAGCTCAACTCAAGAAAGGGAGGTACCAATACAAAAAGGGAAAAAGAAACAATAATAAACATATGACCATAAGGGCCCAAAGTTAAGCTTCCATCGAAATATGAGAAGCACTCAATCAACCACAAACCAAGAGTATGAGCCTCATAAGGTCCTATCAAGTAAGTATAGATGAACTATGCTCAAGGATGAAACCCCAAATACATACATCAATAACTACAATATTGTAACTCTATGTAAGAAAAGCCAATAATATGAGGCAATTCACTCCCAACACTCAAGACAAGAAAATAAGTAAAAGAAATAAAAGGCAAAAATGCCAAACTGCTCAATTAACCAATATTCCAAGAGCTCAAATTCTGGTATAATCCATCAAACATATCACGAGGATGCGATGAAAGCTCAAAAACCACAAAATAAACTAAAGTGCCAAATTTGGGCAAAAATTGACAAAGGTTCCAAAATCATCATTTTACATCAAAAGGGTAAGTTCAGATCATGATAGCTATTACCCAGAATATCCTCAATCTAGTCTGATAGAATGATCCTAATGCAATCATAGAATACTACAAGTGCCAATAAACCAACCACACCAAACATGACGATAGACAAATCTGGGAGGCACAAAAAATGAATTGGCAAAAAAACCCCCAAAATGAAACTTATTATCATGGGATGAAATGAAAACCCATTTTCTTGAATACATCCAACATCACAATTATCTAATAAAATTCCCTTTCCAAGAACACATGGAAAAACATAACACCATAGAAGCTATGCATTTCAAATGTAAAAGCATATAAAATCCCAAATGGGTAATGAAACACAATGAAATTGTGGGGGAATGATGACTCTCAACCCACGATACTAAAAAAATTTACTCCAAAAGAAAATATGAAGCGAATCAAAAGATGTGAAGAGCCCTACATCACACAAAGTGGGAAATACAAAAATGGATAGAATAAAATAAATCGTTCATGGAAACGTAAATGACTCCATAGAAAGAATAACAATGATGTCACAAATTCAATGACCCTCTACGCACGTGGATCTGACAAACAAATCAAACACAATGAGAAAAACCCTGATTTTCTCCAAACTAATTTGGAGAAAAATCCAAATTCATCGAATATAAATTTGAGGAATAAACTCTTTTCTTCCAAAAATAAAGTCACTTTTCAAAAAGGACTTAACATAAAATCACTTATAAAAAACTGTATACTTTCCCAAAAATCTATTGGATAAAATAATCCAATTCCAATTAAATAGAAATCAACTATTGAAAATTAGCTAGTGAATAGAATCAAACCCCCAAACAATTAAATTGTAGACACCCAAATTTGTCCATTCCCACTTTAATATTAATTTTTATTAATATTTGTCCTTAACATTATAGTTGATTTTAATTAATTTACTATAGTGTTATATTCCTCCAATTATTTAATTAAATAAATTAATTTTTCCTCTGTATTTAAATTTTATTTAAATACTATAATATATTAAATTTAATTTAATATATTATTCCTTCATTTCTTAAATATAAAATAAATTTTATTTATCCACTAGCCTAAAGTTCTTCTAAACCTGGATTAATTTAAAATTTACTTTAATCCTCATTTACCTTTTTCTAATCTTGTCTCTTGCTAATTATTCCTCTAATCTTGATTAAAGGTGGATTACCTCTAATCATGTGCACAATCACCTATTCCAAGGTGAGGTTTGACTTTTCATCGTTTGCCTCTTAATCCTAGCCACTCATTTCTTTTGCCTCTTAATCTCCTTCACTCCCACCAAAACCCTACCTAACCTTTCATCTTAGCCACTCATTTTCCACCACTTAATATTAACCCTCAATTTTTCATAGTAAATCCATAAAAGGAGGCCTCACTCCTCATTTGCAACTAGTTAGTGAATTGAGCATTCTTGCACACTTGAGCACTTTAGCATCCTTAGCAATTTAGTTTTTCATAGTTGTTGCATTTCATCTTAGTTTAGATTTCATTTCTTGCATGGTAGCTTAGATTCAATTTCATAGTTTAGTTTTAAATCTTGTATCCTCATATTTAGTTTAGTTTTCATCTCAATCTAGTTGTTAATCTCTTGCATTTGCATTCTTAGAATAGATTTTGCATTTGCATTCATCATTTCAAGATTTGGGGCAAGTTCCACATACTTGTGATCAAATCTATCATTTCTTCATCACTTTTCATCTTGCATCATAGTGGGATTTTTATTGCATCGTGTTGGGAGAGCACACCCACAAAATCTCTAAGAGCAAATCAAACAAGTCTTGGGTGCACTTATTTTAGATCATCGAAGGTTATAGTGAGAATTTAGTTGTACTTCAAGTTCTTTGCATGCTTTGATTATTTGGTATATCTTGTATTTGCATATTTTTTCTTGTTGTGTAGTTGTAGGTAATTTTCATTGCATACATTTTGGAACGCCTGGTGGGACCCACGTCCTGGATTTTTTAAATTTTTTTGTAGATTTTTTGGACGATTTGATGAACATACGACTTTGTTTCTATAGAGGCATCTCTGCCCATAGGTGGCTCCACACACAGGTGGTTTTGCACACAGGTATCTCTACCTGTACATAGGTGTCTGTGACAGAAAGAGGAGTTTCCTCTTTATTTTAGCACTTCAAGTTTCTTAACCTGCATTTTTTAGTCATTTTAGGGTGATTTCCTTAGTTCATTTTGTTGTTAGGATCATTCTGGTGTATTTGCAAGCATATTAGGTTTTAAATATTGCAAGTTCTAGTTGTTGTTTTCTTTCTGTCTTAGATAGGCGTCTTTTCTTGTACAAAGGTGCTCTGATAGAAAGACTCCATTTTGCATATTGCATCACATTTTAGGGTTTTTCTGCACTTTTAGGAACTTTTAAAAATAGTTGCATGCTATATTTTCATAATAGATGGCATTTTAGAAGCTTTAACTCTTTTGGGTCTTAGTATTTTGCAAGGTTTAGAGTCTTTTTTGCATTCTGTTCCAGACAAGCGGCTCTACCTGGAGACAGGTGTCTTTGCACACATGTGTCTCTGCCTGTAGACAGGAAGCTCTACTTAATTTAGTTTCTTTTCATCATATTTTGAATGCTAAGCTTAGCTAATATGGTTTTCTTGTATGTTTTTGGCATTTTCTATCTTCTAACAATGGTTTTATAGAATGTTTGACGAAGATCAAAGTGGTTTTAAACTACTAATCTATTGTTTTGTAGGACGCTTGTAGAAGACTTGAACATTGAAACTACTAATCGATTTGTTTTGCAGGTTGCCTTGGAGATACAAATAAACTTTATGTTTTTTATTTATCTCACATAGTTTAATTAAGGGGCTTATGTGTTTGTGGAAAATGGTGGTAGGGATATGCTCTCACCCTTCTTAGGGTGATCAAAATACCAAACCCACCAAATTCCCCCTAGTTAGAAGAAGCCCAAGGAAGTAATCAAGTGAATTATGTATTTGAAGGATCAAAAGTAGTAGGGATATGCTGTCACCCTTTTAGGGTGATCAAAATACCAGAACTACTTGTACCTTCTTTTCTTCTTTCATTAGGATTTTTGTACCCTTTTAGAGTGGCTAGCCCCTGAGAGCTTTAGCATAGCCAGTGAGAGGTATTTCCCAAGTGGGGAACACGGTGAACTTGGCCTCTTCCAACCCGGTATAATCAAATGCTCTTGAGACCAATCTCTCAAGAAACGTAACTATTCTTGAGAATTCATTCTCATGCTTGATATTGTAGGTTTTCAAGGCCTAAATATTGTGTGTAGGACTACATTATCAGGTACTCATAGGGCTATATTCCTTAATCCCACTTGTGGGACTACGAGAGGTAGCTACGAATAGAAGTTTCACTAGACACTTTTAGATAGAGGCCTACTCGGTTTACCTATGAAGGTATCATAATATTTGTGCAAGGATCAATCCAAGTGGATTACCTAGATCACCTGAATATTTTAAACTTACCATTTGTATTCCCAAGGGCATTATAAAACATGAATGCAACATGAGGGAGCCTATACGATTTGACCATTGAGTCTCTTTTCAAAACCCGCAACGTGTATAGTCTTGGAAAAAATCCAACATCACTTTATGTAAGGCAAAGGAATATCTAGTGTGGGCAAAGGTTTTGATACTAAGCCATTCCTTAGATATCTTGTGCTTGAAGTGTCTTCGATTGTGTTGATACTAGTGGAAATATTAGGCTTGAAAAAGCTATTAGAACATACACATTGTGCTATAATTTCCTTATCATTTTAGACTTCATAAGTGTTTGTATCCGCAAGGTTTCTTTGTCCCTTGTTGAATTGTTTGAAGACAATTGCTTGGTAACATCATGTTTGACTTTGATTTGTGCTTGAATCATTATTTCCCATGAATATTTTGACTGCAACATCCTTCAACATCATTAGGAAAACCAAGTCAAATCAGTTTCTCAAGATTTCAGATTCAAAACTTCAAGTTTTTGTCCAAATTCCTACACAGGTGGCTCCACTTGCAGACATGTGTCTCCACCTAAAATCAGTAAATTTTGAGGTTTTTCAAAGATTTTTCATCTCCACTCTCCTATAGGTTCTCAAAGGGTTTTTCCTAAATCAACCAGTTGCTTGTTCAACCACCATATTATTTCATCCCCCTAATCTCTCATCCTTTCACTTCATTTTCCTAGTCTTGATATCTTAGAGCACCATCATCTACATTGGAATTTATAAATCAATATCAATCCTTATCCTTTGTACCTTTGTCATATTTCCATCTCAAATCTAAGGTAGAAATATTAATCAAAGTGTTAGAAGGATCCCCATCATTAGAAAACAAATTAATCTTGTCACTTGAGAACATAAGTCTGTCTTGAGTGGTCAATCCAATCCTATCTTGCTCGAGATCATAAGTTTATCTTTGAGTAGGAAAATATTATCAACATTAATCCTTAATATTTTCACTTCTTTGGATCCTATTTCACTAAGGTTTTTCTTAAACCTTCATCATCAATCCTTATCAATCCAATTTTGGGACTTTGTCTCTTAATCCAATCAATCAATCAAACACATATCCAGTAAATTGACTAGTCCTTTATCAATCAATCAATCACCCTAATCAATAATAAGTCAAATTTTCTCCTAGTTTCATCATCCATCAAATATTTTCATCCTTCAAATCTTGTATGGTCGTCACTCGTTCTGAAAAATCCACAATAAGCAACATGTCTCATCTACCTTACAACATGGATAATGAGAATCCTTTTTCTACTCTCATGGGAATTGGAGTACCTGCTATTGATATCACCAATAACCCCACTAAAAATGAGTATGTGGAACAACCTGAGGATAATGGTCCTGCTTCCCCTGAGGTGGAAAATTTCCTTAATGATCCTCAAAACATGAGAACAGTAGAGAAAATCCTTAGACTCAACAAAACTAAAATATTTATGAGTCTCATTATAGATGGAGTCACAATCTTTGTTGACTTTGATGATTCCTTTCTTACTCAACAAGTAAAATAGGCTTGTGTTCCTTCTGGTTATACTATGACTACATCACAAGCTCAGACCACATATACTACTTTTGGGCCCTCATCATCATCTATTCAAACATCAACTATTCAAAACAACATGGTCTCATAATCTGACCCTATGACACACGTTAGTTCTCAAACACAAGCTAGAACTCAATAACAAAATGTCTCTCAAGTGTAAACAAGCTCATCGGTTTCTCAACCCATGACGTATACCTTGACAGATCAATAGTTACAAAAATTATTGAGTTCTTTACCTTTGAGAACTTATCATGCTAGTAGACATACCACCATAGCTGCATCTTCTAGCTTCAATGCAAGTGTCTTAAAAATTGGACATGCATTTCCTCCTCCACCACATCAACCAATGGGTTCTCAAGTTCATTTTTTGCCTTATAACTTGAAGATGTCATCTGGCTCTACTGCAACCACTCATCAATATGTTCCTTCTTCAACAAGTTTTCTAACATCAACGACATCAATACCTTTAGGAGGAGCTCAATACATTGGAATGCTATTGAAAACAAACCCTCCCAACTTAGCACGGGAAATCAATGAGCTCAACATTCAATTCAAACGTATCCAAAATGGTGGATAGAAAAGTTTCTCATTTGAGGAGATATGTCCTTACCTGTTTGATAAATCCATCAACTTAATGCCATTCCCAACTAACTTTGAGATCCCAAAATGTGATAAGTACATAGGGGAGACATGACCTAGTTGACATATTGAAGAATTTTATGTGGCATACCAGGAGGTGGCCTATAATGAAGATTATCTTAAAAGACTTTTTACTAGAAGTCTTGGCAGCCCTGCGCTTGAATGGTTGATGAGTCTTCCTAAAGGATCCATATCTTCATTCTCTGATCTAGCTGGGAATTTTGTTGCACAATACTCCTATAGTGTTGAACATCAAGTATCCCTTAATGATTTGTGCAACACAAAACAAAAGAATGGTGATACTTTCGCTAGTTTCTTACAAAGGCAGAAACACCTTGCAAATCATATGCCTTGGAAGATACCTGAACAACAAAAGATTGATATCTTCACTCAAAATTTTCTTCGTGATATGGATTTTCATATGAAAATGGTTTCCCCTGATATGTCTGATATGGTTATTAACAAGGGAAAGACCATTGAGGATGGACTCTTACTAAAGGGTCTCCTTAAGCATTATACTCCTAATTTCAATAGTGACAAATCTAAATTTTGGTCCAAGAATAAAGGAGTTGTTAATGATGGAGTCACTGATGCCAAGCATTTTTAAAATGTTCAGGCTATCAAGACAATCAGAGTAACAACAACAATAATAACAATCGCAATCAGAAAAATAATAACAAAAATTAGCAGAATAATAATCAGTCTCAACAACAACCCTCTTAGCAACAAAATCGTAATCAAAACTTCCCCTTTCCTTAGAATAACATAAAAAATGGTAAAAACAATAATTCTCAATGACCACGATGAACATACACACCTTTAGAAGATCCTCTAAACATCATCTTTTGGTGATTGGTAGAAAAAGACTTGATCATATTCCCCAACACTAGGCCCTTTGATGAAAATCAACCTAAGTTTACCTGGTATAAAGACAACGAATATTGTGACTACCATCGCGTCCGAGGACATAATACCAAAAAGTGTATGAAATTCAAAAATTATGTCCAAGACCTTATTGATTTGGGAAAAGTTGAGGTTGAGGGACAAAATCAGTCATCAAATTCAAAGTTGAAGATTTACAACACTCCTTTTCCTAATCATAATAAAAGCAATCAAAATGATCAGAATGTCAATCTTGCGTTATCATCAAACAACAACACTATTCCTTATGACTACTTGACTAATAGTATCATGGGATTTGACTCATTGTGTGGAAATTTAGATATGAATGATATATGTGGATTTGATTCTCTCTATGGTCGCATTGAAGAATCTGATAACTCTGTCAATATGCTCACCCTAAAGGGTGTTGACTGCAATGCTATTGACCTGATATGGGGTGGTGACCTGATATCTCAACTAAAGAAGACTCCCACATAGATATCCATCCTTGAGATCCTAGATACATCTCCTGTTCATAAATAAATCCTTGAACATGTCCTCCAAGGGTCTTGTGTCCTAGAAAACATATATGCGGCTCAACTTCAAGCTATGATTGGAAACCTTGCAGCTCAAAAACACCTTGTTTTTACTGAAAAAGATTTTCTTGGACCTGATTTACACCATAATAAACCTCTCCACATCGAAGCCCTCATTCATCACCATAAAATAATATGAGTCCTTATAGATGGTGGATCTGGGTTAAATCTGTGCACTTCAAAAATGATCCAAGTCATAGGTCTCTCTGAATATATTATTGATGTTTCAAAAAGAATTACAATAAAGGCATATGGTGAACAAGAATGTCAATCAAAAGGTCTGATCAAAATCCCTCTTCAAGTTGGGCCTATGCTAAATGAGACTACATGCCATGTTTTAGATCTTGAGCTACCTTACACTATACTCTTGGGAAGACCTTGTGTACATGCTATAAGGGGCATTCCTTCCACTTTTCATCAATGCATAAAATTCCCACATCACAGGAGAGAAGTCACCATTCTAGGAGATCAAGAACCATTTCAATATTGCAAGAGAATGGAAGGTGCTCATACTAATTATTATCCATTAAATGAATTTTATAGAGTGATTCCTAAGAGCACTTCCAAGGCTACAACAAAGGAGATGTTTGATAAACCCAAGTCTTCTAAAGGTAAAGAGAAAGTTGCTGAGGACCACAACTCTTCTTCCGATGAAAAAGTCACATTCACTGACAAAGGTCCTAGAGAATGTAAGATTGAAAATGCTCTTTGCATTGGACAACTCCCTATCTCTCCATGATCATATGGTAAACCCTATCAGATTCTCCCTTAGAAGGATAAGGAAATTAATGCATACAAAGGGATTGCTTTTGAAGATTGGGGATCCCTTTCAGATGAGCATATGGAACATGACATACTATCCTGGCTTTACAAAGATGGACAAGATAATCCTGTGACTTTCCTTGAAGGAAAATATGTTAAGGCGCCAACTATAGTAGAAAGAATGGGATACCATGGCACAAGATTAGGGGCTATGGAAAATAGAATGACAGAACCCCTTGAAGAAGTTGGTTATCCTAAACAAAAAGGGTTAGGTTCCATAGAAATTGGAAGGTCCTTTACTAACGAGTATGTTATGGTCAAATCTGTGATTGACTATGATGAGGAGTTCCAATAAATTCCCTTTGAATACATTGAAAATGATCTTATCGATAACCATAATGATGATGAAAATAATGATACCTATCATGTCTTAGCCATCACAACCTTAGATATTTCATCCCCTACCCTTCCACTCAAAAATACCGAGTTTGTTGATTGGAACTTACAAGATGAACCACCGTCTCTAGATATTTTTGATTCTGATGAGGCAGTGCTAGCTCTCTTTTTCCTGAGAGATCTCCAAGAATATGAGCATCAAATCACATATAATGAGAAATCCTAAGTAGGTAGCCAAGTCAACTCTCTTAGTCACAAAAGTGAAAAGAAAATAAGAATGAAAAAGAAAAAGAAATGTCCCTAGGTAAAAACCTCTCTGAGGCACCTTTTAACAAAGAAAAAGTAAAAATAAAGGACACATCTTCTAGTGAAAACCTCTCTGAGGAACTAGAAGAGGGAGACATTGAATTTCCTTTTATGATGCTATCTCTAGAAAGATCCTTTATCCTGATTGAAGATACAATTGAGGTTAATCTTGGAACTAAAGATAATCCTAAAATCACATACATTGCAACATCACTCACTGAACAAGAACAAAAGGATATGATTGAATTTCACCATAAGAAACAAGTGAATTTTGCATGGAATTAAAAATATATGCTTGGTCTTGATCCCGATCTTGTTGTACACCATCTTGTGGTAGATCCTAAAATAAAACCTGCCAAGAAAAAATTGCGCAAGATGCATCCTAAAGTTGCACTCCTGGTAAAAGATGAACTACAAAAAATGTTGGATGTCGATGTTATATGACCTATCGATTATCCTGAGTGGGTCTCTAACATTGTTCTAGTAGGTAAGCCTGCTGGGGGTATTCACATCTGTACAGATTTTTGAGATCTAAACAAAGCATGTCCGAAGGATGATTTTCCACTCCCCAACATTGATATTATAGTGGATTTGATGGCTAGATATGAGATGATGTCCCTCATGGATGGTTTCTCCAAATATAATCAGATCAGGATTTCTAAAGAAGATCAACATAAGACTCCATTTACAACTCCTTGGGGTATGATCTTTTACAAGGTCACGCCCTTTGGTCTTAAGAATGCAGGATCCACATATCAACATGCTATGAATACTATATTTCATGATGTACTTCATGATATTATGGAGGATTATGTAGATTCTCTTTTATCCAAATCCAAAACAAGAGATTCACACATTGATATCCTAACAAATATTTTTGAAAGATTGGAGAAATACAAAGTCAGATTAAATCCTAATTGTTAGATAATTGAGCTGTGGGGGGGGGGGGAATTAGTTAGTTCCAGTTATCCTATAGTTCCAAATACTCCCAGATTTATATAACAACAATTTCAAACATATAAATCAACTCGTTGAAATATCAAGTGTAATCTCAAACTTAATTTCAAAATTATCTACCGAGTAGCAGTAAATCAATACTGTGATTACCGATCAATGCATATAAAGTAACGTGTAAATAAAAATAATAATCCAACACATCCATACACATTAACACATATATTTTTAATGTGGAAACCCTACTTAGAGAAAAACCACCTAGGACCGGTAACCCAAAATAATTCACTCTTCTGAAGTGAGCTCGATTAAGAACCAACCTTGTTAAAGGTTACATTGCACACTGTTAGGTGTGACCTAGTTAGAGGATTTATCACTAACAGTTATCCCTTGACCAATTAATCATTCACTATGAAGTAAAAAAGAAAATAATAAACATTCATTGGATGTCATAATAAAGACTGTTAAGTCCTACGTGGTTAAGATATTTTTCTATAACAATGGCTAAACTGATACAGTAATGATCTGACTCAAATACAACTCTTTTTTCAGATTTTAAGATCTATGCTAAGTACATAATACCTCTGATCAATAGTCACTTAATTCCCTCTGATCCATCATACTCTATTCTGCTCAGTAAGTGCTCTTTGTCTATCACTCGGTGTTGTCATTAGAAATGCTCGGTTCTATCTTCAACCAATTTGATAAGTCATGCATGAAGTTAATCTATTCAGAAATATGTGTGCACATTATGATTCATAATGAATCTCTTTTCTCTTATATAGACATCATAACTCATTTAATTTCCATCCTTAGATTTTTCCGCTTGATCTCCATCATTAATTTTGCTGCTTAAAATTTCCTCGACAGTTGTGTTAAAAACATGTTTCAATCTCCTTTGTCCAATCATCTTGAATTTTCATAGTCATTTGATCAACATAACAAACCTTATCAATTACCTAGAAATCATAAATAAATGCCAGCTCATCATTTTAGTCAGCCTTTGGTTTATAGTACTCGATTAATACCATGATGCATCAGTGATACCTTTCTTGATTAATACTACACTCAATATACACCATGTTTACTCAGTGTCCATTGTCTTGACTTGGTGTATACAAAACTCTTTAATTACCGACCGCATAAACTTTGTTTATTCCAGATCTTCAATCCATAATAGATGTTTTTTACCATGATTGATACTCAAATAAGTTTACATCAATGACAATACATTAACTAATTAATGTCTATCATCACATCTATAACTCGGTTGATCATCAAATAAATGAATCCAAACATACAATCAGTTGTAGTTCATCAATCTCTCCCTTTGGAATTGATGGCAACACAATATGAAATATGCAATATGAAAATGCCATAGAATACCAAAATTTTGTTCTACAACTATATACAAAATGCTATAGATCTCCCTAGCTTGTACATAGAATATGTTTAATTTCTTCACAACATTAAAACTCACCGTGTAGACTCTCCTTGCAGATTTGACTCTTCTATTCTGGAATCTTCTCTATTTCTGCAGATAGATATTTCATTTATCTCCCTTTATATTTTCTCCTTTTCTCCCTTAAGTGGATAGATATTTCATTGAATCTTCTCTCCCTTTGACAAAAATGCCAAAAAGAAAATATACAAATCTTCAGTAGCCAAAAATATCTATGGTTTGTAGTTCAGATCAAGTATCTTAAATGTACTGATATGCAATGTTGGTACAGTTCTCATTTTGCATCAACATGATTGATATTATGATAAAATGTAGGTTGATGCAACCTCCTAGTCATCTTAGTGACCAATAGACAAGGGAGAAACCCCTAGTCTATTCCTCAAGTACTCAAATGTATCCTTTGGTAAGGGTTTAGTGAATATGTTAGCTAATTGTTCTTTTGATTGTACATATTCTAGTGTCACTTTTTTTTCTTGTACTTGTTCCCTCAAGTAGTGATACTTTATAGATATATAATTTGTTTTTGCATGCATCATCGGGTTCTTAGAAATTTTAATTGCACTAGCATTATCACAATAAATTATCACTGCTGATCTCTTCATTCATACATTTCAAAAGTTGTTTGATCCATGCAATGTTCAAACAATTTGCAGCAACAACAACATATTTTGCTTCTGCAGTTGACTGAGATATGCATCCTTGCTTCTTACTGAACCAAGTAACTAATATTTCTCCCACAAAGAATGCTCCACCAGTAGTGCTCTTTCTATCATCAATGTTCCCAACCCAATCAACATCAGTGTAAACTTTCAGTTCAAAATTGTCATCTTTCTTGTACCACAATCCATAATCTTCATTGTTCTTCAAATATCTAAATATTCTCTTTACAACAATCATATGTGATTCTATAGGATTAAAAGAGAATCTTGACACAATTCCAAATGCGTGTGCAATATCTGGTCTTGTGTGTACAACATACATCAATTTTCCAATCATAGATGTGTACAATGTCTGATTTACCTCAGTTGTCTGATCTTCTTTTGTTAGTTTGCATCCTGTAACCATAGGTGTACTGACTGGTTTTGAATCTTCCATTCTGAATGTCTTCAATAATTCCTTGATGTACTTTGATTGAGCAATATATATGCCTTCATCTTGTTGTAAAATTTGCAAGCCAAGAAAAATTTGATCTCTAAAAACATTGACATTTTAAATTCTTTTCTCATTTCATTAGCGAATGATTTGCATAAGTTATCATTACCTCCAAATATAATATCATCAAAAAAAATATCCGCAATAAGAATCTTATCATCATTTCCTCATTTCAAGTAAAAATTGTTGTTATCACTTGTTCTAACATGTCCAATACTGATAAGATAGGAGTGTATTCTTTCATACCATGCTCTCGGTGCTTGTTTCAGTCCATATAAAGCTTTGTACAACTTACATACCATGTTTGTCTGATTAGGATCAACAAAACTTTCAGATTGTTCAATGTATACCTCTTCTTCTAGTATCCCATTTAGAAATGCAGATTTAACATCCATATGATAAAATTTAAATCCTTTGTAATCAACATAAGAAAGAAATATTGTAACTCCTTCAAGTCTAGCAATGGGTGCAAAAGTTTCTCCATAGTCAATACCTTCTTCTTGTGCATACCCTTTGCATACTAGTCTTGCTTTATTCTGTATAACATTTCCATTCTCATTCAATTTGTTTCTGAATATCCATTTGGTGCCAATTACATTCTTAACACTCGGTCTTGGTACTAATGTCCATGTTTTTTTTTGTATCTTCTCAATTTCCTCATTCATTGCATTAATCCATTCATCATTTGCAAGTGCATCTCTAATACTTTTAGGCTCAAATTCATAAATCAAAACATGTGTTATCATTCAAATTACTTTGTGTAATCATGCCATCTCTCTTATCTCCAATAATATGATTCTATGGATGATGTATTCTTACATATTTTGCAAGTACAGTTTCATTTGTTTGTTCTTCATTGTGTTCTCCAGTTGGTCCTTGATTATGATCTTCAGTTGCAACATCTTCCTAATTCTTGGTTGGTGCATCCTGATGCTCGGTAGAATTTCTATGTTGCTCAGTAATGTTAGGTAGTTGCTTGTTCAAAGTGTTCAAATCTTCATTGTAGACAAATCTATTGTAGTCTTCTAGTTCTCTTTTACTTTCAACATCATTCTTCTCAGCAAATTCATCAACTCTTACATTTTCACTTTCAATGATCTTGTTTGAAGACTTGTTCAAATATTTATAAGCTTTTCTCTTAGTAGAATATCCTAGAAATATTCCTTCATCACCATTTGAATCAAATTTCCGATTTCTATCATATTTTAGAATATAGCACTGACTTCCAAATATTCTAAAATAACTCACATTAGGTGTGTAACCATACCATAATTCATAAGGTGTCTTGTTTGAATCTTTCTTTAGTTGTACTCAGTTCAATGTGTATACAATAGTACTAATAGCTTCCCTCCAGTATAATTGTGTAACGCTCTTTTCAATCATCAGCATTCTAGCACAATTCACAATTGATGCAGGAGCATATTGGGTCATTGGCAATCCTGCACAACCAAAATGATGTTTGCTTATAGTTCTTTAGTTTGTTCTCTGTCGCTCAGGTTTTGCTGCTCGAGCATGCTTGTCTCTAGCATTCGGGTTGTGTTTCTCAGGTATGTTTGTCTTTTGTTGCTTGGTCATGCTTACCAATGGTTTTCTATTGCTTGGGTTTCTCTTCTGACACTCAGGTTTTGGTTCCTATTGCTCAGGTATGCTCTTACCAACGGTGGCTGATTTTTGGTCATGCTTGGTCCGAGATGCTTATTTTGGGAGTTGGATCTTTGGCTGACTTCTTCATTTAATTTTTGTTGTTGAATTGATGTGGGGTCTCCCATTGAGATGTGTTTGGACCTAAATCTAGGTCCCTGTTAGGAATTAGAGTGCCGACCTCTTTGGTGGACTCTTGTATATATTCTTTTGTATGCTCTTAGTTTAGGGGGGGGCAGTCTTAGAGAAAGAAAGAAAATGTTTAGATATTGAGATCAAAGGTCTGTGATCTCTGTACGAACACTATTCTATAATCATTTTTGTATGTATCTAGCCGAAACCAGGAAGGCCTTATAGCCTAACATGTAATAAGCTTGATCAATTAATGATAAAGGATCCCTGTTGTTTCTTCTCTCACTATGTTGTTTGACTCCCACATTATCTTGGCAAGGTGGTATGGTGGTTGGGAGTGCCCTAGGCCCCATCTTCTTACTCTCCTTGCATCAGGTGGTATCAGAGCCTTGGTGAGATCTAAGTTCCATTTTTCTAAACCCTAACCCCAGTTAGTGATATTGTTGTGGGGTAGCAGATTGTGATCTGACCTACAATTGCAGAGGGATTCAAGATGGTTTGTGGGAGAGGAAATTGTAGATCTAGGTCTATCTGATATTCTTAGACAAATGGATGCTAGATTGGAAGTTGTTGAGATAGCCCAGCGTAGAGGAAGACATCTTAATGATGTTAGTGATGATGAAATTGAATAGGTTCAAGGTGAAGTTGCACCTGCACCTATGATGGACCAGGAAGAGGAAAGATTCTTGAGAGCCTTGGCAAGTTTGAAATCCACACCTTAGTTTAATCCTCCTAAGTATAGTGGAAATTTGGATTCTGATGAAATGATTGACTAGATAACTGAGATGGAAAACTACTTTGAATATGAGAATGTATCAAAGGATAAGAAGGTGAAGATTGCAAACATGAAATTGAAAGGTCATGCATCCTTATGGTGGGAACATCTACAATTGGATCAGAAGAAGAATGGTAAAGACAAAATCAAGGTATGGGATAAGATGGTAAACAAGTTGAAAGGAAATTTTCTACCTTTTTGATTATCAAATTAACCTAATATGATGAATGCAAATTTTGAAATAGAAAGACAAATCAGTGAAAGATTATAGAGAGGAATTCTACAATTTGGACATCAGATTTGGAAACATTGAAGATGAAGTGGAAAGAGTAGCAAGATACTGAAATGGCTTGAGAAGTTCCATACAAGATGATATCAGTTTGTTCAAGATGGAAAACATTAAGGAGGCATATCAATTTGCCCTAAAAGCTGAGGAAAAGTTGAATATAAGATATGAGCAAAGACACAGAGGCAGAGGAGGTAGATTCCCTAGAGGAAGAGGTAGATCTCATGGTGAAAACAATAGATCTGAACAAGAAAAGTCAAATTTAGATACATCTCAAGACAAAGGAAAGACAAAATGGAAGGGTGGAAGCTCACATCGAGGAAGAGGAAATTACTCTAGAGGTGGTTATAGCAGAAAAGGATTCCAAGTAACTTGTTACAATTGTGGTGAAGAAGGACATAAATCCTTTGAATGTACACATTCAAACAAGAAGAATAGTAGTAGAAGAAATGATTTGGTGCAAGAAGAGTCATCTAATGAAGCTGAGAAGGAAGGAAATCTCATGATCCAAAGGATACTATGAGTGAGAAGGATAAGCAAGATTGTATCAGGAAACTTTTGTTCAAGACCAGATGTACAGTTGCAGACAAGGTTTGGAAAGTGATTTTTGATAGTGAAAGCTTGGAGAATCTGGCATCGGAGGAAATGGTTACAAAGTTGCAGTTGGTGAGGATGAAACATCCAAAAACCTATAAGATCTCATGGATCAAGGATGAACATGCATTAATGGTGAGAGAACAATGTTTTGTGAATCTGAAAAATTTGAAAGTACTATGATAATGTAGTGCCTCACTAACCCTATCTTCGAAAATGAATTGAAGAAGTGAGCGGGATAAAGTAATTCAATTGATGATAAGGTAAGTACATTACTTTAATGCTTCTAAAAACCTAGTTAGCATATGTTTATTTGTTTCTATGCCACTTTAAGTTCTTTAAAATGTGAATGTTAATTTCAAATTTTATGATAATTTTCATAGTGATAGTGATAATGACAAATTTGGATAGAATTAAAGGTTGACAATAATTTTGACGTGATT
>MU225807.1:1035006-1052757 GCA_018584345.1 Thuja plicata | reverse complement strand
ATGAGAGATATCAGTCACTGTATGGATCTAATTCCTGGAGCTATTTTACTGAACAAAGCACCACATCATTTAAAACTGACCGAGAATGAAGAGCTTAACAAACAAGTTCATGAATTATTGAACAAAGTTTTGATCCGAGAGAGTTTGAATCCATGTGGAGTACCTAATTTGTTGGTACCTAAGAAGAATGGATAATGGTGAATGTGCATTGATTCCAGAGCAATCAACAAGATCATAGTGAAGTATAGGTTTCCTATACTGAGAATGGATGACATAATGGATTGTTTGAGTGGAGAAAAGTATTTTACCAAAATTGATTTGAAAAGAGGGTATCATCAGATCAGAATTAGAAAAGGTGATGAGTGGAAAACTGCTTTCAAGACAAAGGAAGGTTTGTATGAGTGGTTGGTTATGCCTTTTGGTCTAAATAATGCGTCTAGTACTTTTATGAAGCTAATGAATGAAGTTTTGAGGAAAATTATTGAATAAATGTGTGATTGTATACTCGGATGATATTCTGATATTAAGTAAGACTAGAGAAGAGAATTTAATACATATAAGGCAAGTGTTGCAGAGATTGAAAGATGAAAAGTACAACAAAAAAGGCTGAGAAATTAGCAATGGTGCTACATTCCACTGAGTCACAAAAGAAGAAGAAGAAGAAAAAGAAGAACAAGTTAGAGGTTACACTAGATGAAATCATTGAAACACTGAAGTGTGACCCCACTAAACTTGACATGGATGCACTACAAGAATATGGAGAGATATGCCAAAGGAAGGCATTACAAGAAAAACTGAAGAAACAACATAAGGAATCAATGGTACTAGAGACAACACGGGACATTCTACACCAAATTGTACCCGGTGTTGATATTGATCAAAGCAAGCCTAGAATTGATCAACTAGCTATCCTCACCGACACCATCACTCCTTAGAATATTGATGCTGAGAAGGAAATTGAGGAGTGAGAAAAGATGAAGTATCAACAAAAGCTCTTAGAGAACATCAGCCAAGAAGTGGCCGAGAATAAGGTAAAGCTATTAGAATTCATATCTGAATTAGACCCTATTATATCTGAAGCTATAACCTTAATTCAAAAGCTAAGCACAATAGAAAATTTCACTCAAGAAAATAGTGACAACATAGCTAAGCTAGATACAAATCTAGCAAATAGTGCTAGTAGCTTAACCACAGATGGAGAAAATGTAGTCAATCTACATTATGAAAATATCATATAAGTAAAATGGTTAAGGAAAGAGATGTGGGAGGTAGAGGCATGATTTGGAGAAGAAGTAACCAAGTACAGGCTCAACTTCTGCCAAATCTTACACTGCTACACTAACATATCAATTCTGCAAGGCAACTGATAGCAACTCCCGAGATGTCTGTGGCAGACAACATCTATGATATGCATGCCAAGATAACACTTGAACAAATGGCTCTAGAAAACCTAAAGGAGCAATGGGATAAAATGATGGAAAACATGAAGTCTTCTCATTCACACATTTTTGATAAGATCTAAGGTAATTGACCTTTGCCCTTAATATCAAATAAAGGGGGAAATGATACTTGTACAAAATATCATTGAAAATGTTATGTACATTCAGTAAGGATGGGAAAAAGGTAGATATGTATATGTATATTCATAAAGGGACAATGATATGAAGAAGAAAACAATATCATATGTACAATATACCGGCATATACATAGGGGGAGTCATTAAATGACTAAGGATTATATATGTTGTATACACTTAACATTTTGTTAGTATTTTGCACATATCAGTTTTTGATACTAATGTCAAAGGAGGAGATTGATGAAATTAATTTGTCATTAGTATACAAACAACACTTTCAATAAGCTTACACCGAAAGACAATAAAGGGACAACTGAAGATTAGATGAGAAGATCACCAAAATTAACTAAGTACAGAGAGAACCGATGACACAAGGTAGTGTGTAAACCGAAAATCACAATACAGAGATTTAGAGTGGAACCCGATAGAGGAATCCAAAATGAAAGTTATAGTGTAGACCAAAAAAATAGATTCAGTGCAACCGAAAATAAAAATCGAAGGAAAGTCAAGCATGACCGACAGACAGAATCGAAAGTCAGTTGCAGCCCGCAAAAAGTGGATCTAACTTCCACGTCAGATAAAACAAGGGTATTCTATTTATAGGATATTTAATTATTTTTAAATCCATTTATTTAGGGACAAGAAACATTAATGTAAGTGTTTTAATTAGTCTAACTGATTTAAAGCACATAGACTAGGAGATCTAGGTGCAAGTTGTAAACCTGATCTTAGAGTTAACATTGTTTTTATCACAACTTAATGAAATCAATCCATCTATAAATAGATGATTTAATCATTCATTAGAATGTGTGAAAGATAGAGGAGAACAGAATGAGCACATCTATGGATTGAATTGAGAGTTTCAAGAACCAGAGAAGAAAAAGAAGAATTTGATTAACAGAACCAAGAACAAAGGAAACCGATAATCAGAAGTATTATTCAATCACAACTAGGTGATATTATTTTGTGTGAACTACATAGGATCTGTATCAACAATAGGAGATTGCATCTACCAGGTCAATTTATAATTTTCTATCATTCTAACAAGTGAAGCAAAGTGTAAAAATTCCTTTCAAGAAAGGTGGATTTAACAGTCCAATATCAAATCTCTTAACTGAGTGCACACTTGACAATGTTGCTAAAAGATCTTAATAGAGTAGACTTTAAAATGTCTCCACTGATACTCCTAACAGGGTAGATCATCAGAAGTGATCAAAATTGCAAGCCTTATCATGCCCCTTCCAATCTGTAGATAGTGAATTTTGTTGGGTGCCATCCTCACCACAGTTTTTACTTCCTAACAGGAGTTTTCTGTGATATCATGTCCTGTGTTATGTGTCAAATATGCTCATGAATGTTTCTATGAATGAATCACATGTTTATTAATGTTATGAATTGATATAACTCACAAAAAGATAGTGTAGATCAGATTGAATGGATATGCAATTGATTACTAAGGTTAATTGATTAAAGAATAAGAAAATGTTTTAGAGGTACTGATTCACCCCTCCCCTCTCAGTACTATTTCCCATTAAACCCAGCAATTGGTATAAGAGCTAAGTCTCTTCTTGGAAAGCTCAAAGGCTTATGAGAAAATATCATACAATGGAGAAGTACAAACTTGATAAAAATATTGAGAATAAAAATCTTGAGATACAAATGTTCTATGAACAGTATAAAGAAGAAAGAATCAACATGAGACAATTGCTTGATGAGAGGAAAGGAATGGAAACTCAAAGCAATGAAAATGACTATCAAGAATAAGAGATTCCAAATTTCTTTGAGTCTTCAGGATAAATGCAAGCAAATCATCAGATACATCAGAAGAGAACATCACAAATCTAAAGGAGATCAATCAACATATGATAGAGCAAATAAAGATGCTGCAAATTAGTCAAGAGACCCAGATGGTAAGAATGATTGATGTGATGAGTTCTCCTAGACAAGCTGAAATAGAAAGAAAACTTGCTACTAATGACAGGAGGAAGATTATAGAGAAACTACAAAAAAGGAGTTAGAAATTTAAAGACATGCTGAGCATCACCATGAGCTCACAAATAAAATTATTCTTATGAGCCAAGAAGCAAACAAAATGAAAGTTGAACTCATTGAAATAATAAAAATTATTGGTGAACTAAGAGAAGAAAATGAAAAACTAAAGCATGATGTTAGAATTCAGAAACAACATAATGAAGTTATCAGAAAGGTTGAAGAGAGCAATAAAAGAATGGATGATTTTCTAGAAGGACAACGAAGAGTCAACAACAACAATGGTTTATGATTTACCAAAAATGGAGAATCATCAAATCAACCCAATCCAAAGAATGTTTATGAAAATCCAAGACAAAGAAATCTTACATGCAAACACTATGGAGAGAAAGGTCACACAAAAAATGTATGCAGAGGAAAAATGAAAGGTATTCCTAAATCTACACCTTCATTCATAGGATTCTGTTATAAATGTAACAAGAAAGGACATAAAGCATATGAATGTAAGTCTAAAATGGATCAACCAAAGAAGGAAACCTACATGGAAAAATATTTTCCTACATGCAAGATGAATGGGCACACAAGTCTTGAATGATGGAAAAAGAAAAGGCAAGCATGGAAGCCAAAAGGTCAAGAAACTCCATATCAACCAAAGAGAATCAGTAATCAATATGTATGGGACTACAATACTTGGAAAAACTGTATAGCATGTGGTAGATATGGCCACATTGCTGCAAACCATATGAGATTATGGACTAGAAAGTCTAGAGGATGGACTAACCCTGGAATGACATGCTTACACTATCATAAAGTTGGGAATCTCAAAAAGGACTGCAGAGACCGAATAACAGAGACAAGCACATATCCAAATGGAAACACCATTGAAGATATCTAGAAGGCTAGAGACAAGATGTGGAGAAAAGATTCAAGCCATGATGAAGCTGGAATGAGTAATGCAAATGGTGACACCCCATCCAATGGATCTGGTGACATCACCAACCTCACCTAAGAAGAACAACTAAGTATGGAACTGAATTAACACAAAGGTATTGCTTTACATCAGCTCCATAATATGTTGAAATAATTTCAAATTAACATAACAAAGATGCATCATGGTTACACTTGTTGAAATATGTAAGAATTATGTCTTCGGGCATATATACCAAAACCCATCGGTATATACTTAAAGCAAAGAGTGCCTACATTTACCGAGAGACGTCGACTATAAGAAAAAGTTGTTAGTATTGACCAAGCCACGTCGGTAAACAAAGCACATGAACAAGCTATCTATGTTACCGAAACCTATCGGTAAAGGCTAAGTCAACTTTGACTGCTCAGAAATGTTGTAAGCATCACCGATGGTAATAAAGTCTTCACCAACAAACTTAGTCTTTAGACATCGACGAGATGGTGAGCATTTATTACATGCATTTTAGGGAAACAACTATAAATAGGGCATTAGAGTGACTCCTTTATCATGACACCCAGAGCAGAGTGAGCAAAGACAATTTTGAGTAGAAAGGAACCAAGTTGCAAAGCGATCGCAACTCAACCTACAAGAATTTCAAAGCAGTTCAGAGATCATTACGAACACAATAGTAAGTTCTACAGATTGACAACTCTGTGTTTTTACGCATTTATGCAGAAGCCCTAATGTCTGAAAATGGCATCAACATCATGATCCATAAAATCTAAGAATGCAAAGAAGGATGAGTTCAAACTCATCAAGAACACTGCATGTGAGGAACCCAAATATAAGAGCCATCTAGAGGTTGCATTACAACCCAACGATGCTGGTGCATTTTCATGCATACCAGCTAGGGTTTTGTTGGTCAAAGACATCCAATCCTTCATACACTGCAAGATTGCACAGATTGGAACGTCAGAGATGTAAGAATCTTACCAGAAGCTTTGTAACGATGATGGAACCCTTAAGGAAGAACACAAGCACATTAAGGCAAAAGGGCTTACCAATGCCCTAAAGTTTCCTAAGGTCTTCAAAATTGATTGGATTCGGTTAGTGCTAAGCATAATACACAACAACAAGTTATGGTTGGATGAACCAAAGGAAATCACACGAGATGTCATCCATGCGGTCACCGGTTACCCTATAACTGATAAAGTAAAAGCACTAAAGCATCCACCAAAGGCCGAGATCGAAAAGATGACTGGAGCCAAATGGGATGGCCATGGATTGAAAGTAACAACAATTACCGATGATGAGATTAAGTTTGGTGCATGTGTATTGAGCTATAAATTCTTCCAGGCCAGAAAATTAAATAGTATTTCATCAGGAGTTGTGGACATGGCTTACAAAATTGTGAAGAAAGGTACACAGCTAGACTTATCTAAGCTACTCTTGAACCAGCTGAAAGAAAACCTAAAAACAATCAGGAATGCAAAGTCAAACACCTGTAAGTTTAGCTCATTAATCATGTGTATTTTCTTTTATTTTCAAGAGAAGTTCCCATCAGTTAAAGATGTTAAATGGGACATCACCAAACCGGTCACCATGCAAGTTAGGGAGCACATAGCTGCACTGGGAGATTATTTGAAATATTCATGGATGAATACTTTAACGTATTCAAAGACCAAGTGCAAAATAGGGTAAGAATCCCCGAGCAACTCATTGAGAAATATAAGGATGAGATATGCTTCATGGTTGATGCAGGTCATACCTTCATCAAACTTGTAGTATCAAGAACAACATGGTTGCAACCATTAGAATATAAGATCAAAATTTATCTTGCAACAAAGGCAATTGATGCCTTAATCAATGAATCATTGGAAAAAAATCAACCAAGGTTTGGCACATATGAAGAAGCCAAATCAAGAATTAAGTCAGACCTAGTTGTCAAGAAGATAGTCAAGAAGAAGGAAAAAATGGTAAATAATCTCAATAAGATTCTATTAGTAGACGAGGAAGAAGTTGAGCAGGATGAAGAAATTGAACAAGAGGAGGAAACTGAAGAAAAGGTGTCTGTTGGTAAAGATGAAGAAAAGATTGACTTAGAGGAAATAGAGTCAGATTCACCACCTCCTCCACCATCAAAGAGACCAAGAAGTACAACTTCTTCAAGGACCAGAAGACAAACATCCAAAGAGTCTACTCCCTCACCTCTTAAGAAAGGAAAAGTCAGAACTTACAAGAGAAAATCCCCTACACCGAAGAGAGGACAAAACAAGAAGGGTAGAAAATACATCAGAACCCAAGAGGATATAGAGGACACTGAGAAAGATGAAGCCTTAGCGGAAAAAAATGTCAAGGTAAAAAAACCTAACACTATTATTGACATTCGTGTTTATATTGCAAATTCTAGATCCATTAATGATCCACACATTAGGAAATGTGGGAAAAGAAATCAAGAAGATTAGAATAAGATAGAAGAAGCCATGATAGCTAAAATGTAAAAATACAAATATGTACCCATACAATTTGAAGGAAGTTCTGTGCGAAGGGAACTCTTGGATAGATTATCCACCCGTTGGACATTTGATTTGGAAAATGAGAAAGAAATCAGAGAGAGAGAGTACTTGTGTCTCTAATGCCACCTAGATCTACAAAGGTAGAGATAAATGAAATGATGGAGAAACACAAGAAAGAATTCTCACCAAAGATAAGGGCATACAAATTTCTTGAAGGAAACTTGATTGAACTTGAAAAGGACAGTCACAATAAATGGTGCCAAATCATGAATAGAACAGTTGAGAAAGATAGCCCTGACAAAGACCTTCAACAACAAGATGTTGATAAGGCAAATCAAGGTGATACATCCATTGAGCTGGATAAAGAGGAAGATGATAAAATAGGGAATAAGACTGTAGATATGGTAGATGAAATATGGGATGATACCACAAATGACAACATTGTGGATACCAATGTCATTGACATTACCGATGACCAATCAAATGAAATCAATAAGGATGAAGATGTGACTGTTGTAAAAGATACAACCGATGAACAGGACACAACAATTGATGGAGCATAGGTGAACATTCCAGGCAAACTAGCAATATTGATACAGGCTATCAATATCATGCAATAAACAAGTAAATCACCTAACAAGGAAACTCCAAAGGATGCAGGAGAAGAAGAAAATAAAGACAAAACCAATGGTCAGAAAAACATTGGAGATACTCAAGATGTAACCAACACTAACAAGGTTACAGAAGGAGATAAGGACAAATATGTGGAAACTCAAGAAAATAATGAGAACACCAAAATAGATGATGCAAAGGACACCAATGAAGGAGACAAGCCAAAAGATGGAACTCCTGAGAAAATAGACAAAGGATCCACCAACTATGCTAAGGTGAATGTAGAGACGTCTGCAGACACCCGACAAGATGAAACTGATGCAAAGTAGCAGAAAGAAGCACAACAAGTCACATAATCAAGTACAACACAAAAGGCTAAGAAATTAGCAATGGTGCTACATTCCATTGAGTCACAAAAGAAGAAGAAGAAGACAAAGAAGAACAAGTTAGAGGTTACACTAGATGAAATCATTGAAATACCAAAGTGTGACCCCACTACACTTGACATGGATGCACTACAAGAATATGGAGAGATATGCCAAAGGAAGGCATTACAAGAAAAGCTAAAGAAATAGCATAAGGAATCAATGGTACTTGAGACAACACGGGACATTCTACACCAAATTGTACCCAATGTTGATATTGATCAAAGAAAGCCTATAATTGATCAACTAGCTATCCTCACTGATGCCATCACCACTCAGGATATTGATGCTAAGAAGGCAATTGAGGAGCGAGCAGAGATGAAGTATCAACAACAGCTCCAAGAGAACATCAGCCAAGAAGTGGTCGAGAACAAGGTAAAGCTATCAGAATTCATATCTAAATTAGACCTCATTATATCTCAAGCTATAACCTTAATTCAAAAGCTAAGCACAATAGAAAAGTTCACTCAAGAAAATAGTGGCAACATGGCTAAGCTAGATACAGATCTAGCAAACAGTGCTAGTAGCTTAACCACAGATGGAGAAAATGCAGTCAAACTACATTATGAAAAGATCATAGAAGTAAAATGGTTAAGGAAAGAGCTATGGGAGGCAGAGAAATGATTCAGAGAAGAAGTAACCGAGCTGTAGGCTCAACTTCTGCCAAATATTACACTACTACAACAACATATCAGTTCTGCAAGGCAATTGATAGCATCTCCCGAGATGTCTGTGGCAGACAACATCTATGATATGCATTCCAAGATAACACTTGAACAAATGGCTCTAGAAAACCTAAAGGAGCAATGGGAGAAAATGATGGAAGACATGAATTCTTCTCATTCACACATTTTTGATAAGTTCTAAGGTAATTGACCTTTGCCCTTAATATCAAATAAAGGGGGAAATGATACTTGTACAAAATATCATTGAAAATGTTATGTACATTCAGTAAGGAAGGGGAAACAGTAGATATGTATATGTATATTCATAAAGGGATAATGATATGAAGAAGAAAACTATATCATATGTACAATATACCGGCATATACATAGGGGGAGTCATTAAATGACTAAGGATTATATATGTTGTATATACTTAACATTTTGTTAGTATTTTGCACATATCAGTTTTTGACACTAATGTCAAAGGGGTTGATTGATGACATTAATTTGTCATTAGTATACAAACAACACTTTTGGTAAGCTTACATCAAAAGAAAATAAAGGGAAAACTGAACATCATATGAGAAGATCACCAAAATTGACTAAGTATAGAGAGAACCGATGACACAAGGTAGTGTGTAAATCGAAAATCACAATATAGAGAGTTAGAGTGGAACCCGACAGAGGAACCTGAAATGCAAGTTATGGTGCAGACTGAAAAAACATATTCAGTAAAACCGATAGTAAAAATTGAAGGATAGTCAAGCATGGCCAACAGACAGAACCGAAAGTCAGTTGCAGCCCACAAAAAGTGGATCTGACTTCCATGTCAGATAAAGAAAGGGTATTATTTTTATAGGATATTTAATTGTTTTTAAATCCATTTATGTATGGACAAGAGACATTAATGTAAGTGTTTTAATCAGTCTAATTGATTTAAAGCACATAGACTAGGAGATCTAGGTGCAAGTTGTAAACCTGATCTTAGAGTTAACATTATTTTTATCACAACTTGATTAAATCAATCCATCTATAAATAGATGATGTAATCATTTATTATAATTTATGTGAAAGAGAGAGGAGAATAGAATGAGCACATCTATGGATTGAATTGAGAGTTTCAAGAACTAGAGCAGAAAAAGAAGAATTTGGTTAACAGAACCAAGAACAAAGGAAACTGATAATCAGAGGTATTATTCAAACACAGCTAGATGATATTATTTTTGTGTGAACTACATAGGATCTGTATCAAAAATAGGATATTGAATCTACCAAGTCAATTTGTAATTTTCTATCATTCTAACAAGTGAAGCAAAGTGTAAAAATTCCTTTCAAGAAAGGTGGATTTAACAGTCTAATATCAAATCTCTTAATCAAGTGCACACTTAATAGTGTTGCTAAAAGCTCTTAACAGAGTAGACTTTAACAGGTCTCCATTGATACTCCTAACAGGGTAGATCATCAGAAGTGATCAAAATTGTAAGCCTTAACAGGCCCCTTCCAATCTGCAGATAGTGAATTTTTGTGGGTGCCATCCCCACTGTAGTTTTTACTTTCTAACAGGAGTTTTCTGCGATATCATATCTTGTGTTATTTGTCAAATATGTTCATGAATGTTTCTATGAATGACTCACATGTTTATTAATGTTATGAATTGATATAACTCACAAAAAGATAGTGCAGATCAGATTGAATGGATATGCAATTGATTACTAAGTTTAATTGATTAAAGGAAAAGAAATTTTTTTAGAGGTATTGATTCACCCCTCCCCTCTCAGTGCTACTTACCATTAAACCCAACACAATAAGGTATTTCAAGTTGAATGTGATGCAAGTGGAAGTGCAATTGGAGCTGTGTTGAATCAAGAAGGTAAACTTGTTGCTTTCTTTAGTGAAAAATTGAATGATGCAAAAATGAAATATTTTGTCTATGATCAAGAGTTCTATGCTATTGTTCAAGCTATGAAGAAATGGAGACACTATTTGATGCCAAATGAATTTGTGTTTTATACTGATCATAAGGTTTTACAATATTTGGGTAGTCAGAATAAATTGAATCAGAGACATATGAAATGGGTAGAGTGTTTACAAAGTTTTAAATTTGTGATTAAACATAAGAGTGGAGTCTCTAGCATAGTCGTTGATGCATTGAGTAGAAGGAGATCTTTGTTGACTGAAATGAGAATTGGAGTTCTTGGTTTTGATGAGATTAAGAATTTGTATGAAAGTGATCTTGATTTTTGAGAGCAGTGGAGAGTGTGCAGAGTACCTAATTTAAATCAATCAAGTAAGTATGAAGATTATTTCATTCAGGAAGATATGTTGTTCAAAGGTATTCAGTTGTGTATACCAGGAGGATCAATGATAACTAATATGATTAAGGAGAAACATAGTAGTGGATTGGATGGACATTTTGGCATTGATAAAACATTGAGTTTGCTGAAGGAGAGGTATTTTTGGCCTCAGTTGTATAAGGATGTTCATAAATTTTTGAAAAGATATGGAGTTTGTCAAGTTGCAAAAGGAGTAAGTCAGAATACTGGTTTGTATACACCTATTACTATTCCTGAGAAACCTTGGAATGATATCAGCATGGAATTTGTTCTTGGCTTACCGAGGAAAGCAAGAGGTAATGATTCCATATTTGTTGTTGTGGGTGGATTTTCAAAGATGACACATTTCATACCATGTAGGAAAACATCAAATGCAGTACACGTAGAAGATATTTTCTTTAATGAAATTTTCAGATTGCATGGATTACCAAAGAGTATTATCTCTGACTGAGACAGTAAATTTGTAAGCTATTTTTGGAGAACACTTTGGAAGAAGTTAGATATTGAGTTGAAGTTTAGTTCTACATTTCATCCATATACTGATGGACAAACAAAGGTTGTAAACCAAAGTTTGGGTAACTTGTTGAGATGCCTAGTTGGAGACACACCAAGCAATTGGGATTTGACGTTGGCACAAGCAGAGTTTGCATACAACAGTTCAATGAATAGAAGTACTATAAAGAAACCTTTTGAGATTGTTCATGGCACACAACCAAGAGGTATATCAGACTTGAGAGACATTGTTGGAGAAGAGAAAATAAGTGTTGAAGTAGAGGAATTTGCAGAATTTATGAAGACATTACATGAAGATGTAAAATAGAAACTGGAGAAAAGCAATTAGAAATACAAGGATAGTGCAGACAGATCAAGAGGACATAAAACATTTGAAGTTGGTGATGCTGTAATGGTTAATCTAAAGAAAGGTAGATTTCCTATTGGAACATATGGTAAATTGAAGATGAAGAAATTTGGCCCTTGCAAACTACTGAGAATATTTGATAGTAAAAATGCTTATGAAGTTGAATTACCTGATGACATGGATATATCACCTATATTCAATATTTTAGACTTATATGAATATCATGAACCTGATGAAGAAGTCAATGTACCAAGTGATTATCCAAAGAAACATATAGAGGAAGTTGAGAAGATTCTGAAAGAAAGAATTGACAGAAGCACAAGAGGAAAAGAATACATGGAGTATCTGGTAAAGTGGAAGGACATACCGATTGAGGACTCATCTTGAATTTCTCAATCTAAGTTGGATTCATTTAAGGTTGGACCTAGTAAATTATTTGGAGAATCATTTCTTGTAACCCCAGGTGTCTGATGCAGGAGCATCTTGGGTCATTGGCAATCCTGCACAACCAAAAAGATGTTTGCTTATAGTTCTTTAGTTTTTTTTGTCACTCAGGTTCTGCTGCTTGGGCATGCTTGTCTCTATCGATGGGGTTTTGTTTCTCAAGCATGTTTGTCTTTTGTTTCTTAGTCATGCTTACCGATGGGTTTTTTGTCACTTGGGTTTCTCTTATGATGCTTAGGTTTTAGTTCCTGTTGCTCGGGTATGCTCTTACCAATGGTTGCTCATTTTTGGTCATGCTTGGCCCGAGATGCTTATTTTGGGAGTTGGATCTTTGGCCAACTTCTTCATTTAATTTATGTTGCTAAATTGATGTGGGGTCTCCCATTGGGATCTGTGTGGACTTAAATTTGGGTCTTTGTTAGGAATTTGAGCCCTGACCTCTTTGGTGGACTCTTGTAAATATTCTTTTGTATGTTCTTAGTTTAGGGGGGGCAGTCTTACAGAAAGAAATAAAATGTTTAGATATTGAGATCTAAGGTCTTTGATATATGTATGAACACTATTATATAATCATTTTGTTATGTATCTGGTCAAAAATTGGAAGGCCTTACAACCCGACATGTAATAAGCTTGATCAATTATGATAAAGGGTCCCTGTTGTTTCTTCTCTCATTGTGTTGTTTGACTCCCACATTGTCTTGGAAAGGTGGTATGGTGGTTTGGAGTGACCTAGACCCCATATCCTCACTCTCCTTGTGTCAACAATGGATCTATTTCTCCTTTCAACAATCTCATTCTGCTGTGGTGTCCTCGGTGCAGAAACATGTCTCTTAATTCCATGCCCATTAGAAAAGTCAGTGAAATCATCATAAATAAATTCCCCTCCTCTATGTGATCTTAAAGATTTCAGTTCTTCACCACTTTCTTTTTCTACTTTATCTTTGTACCATTTGAACATCTTAAATGCTTCAGATTTTTCTTTTAAGAACACGACAATCATCATTCTATAATAGTCATCAACAAATAAAATAAAGTATCTGTCACCATAATAACTTTGTGTTCTCATAGGTCCACATAAGTCAGTATGAACCAGTTCCAAAATAACATTAGATGAAATTTTTTTTCTCTTAAAACTAGATTTTGACATTTTTCCCATTTGACAATTTTTGCACATGACATGGGTAGGTTTAGATATGCTCAGTAAGCCTCTTACTTTCCCTTTCTTACTAATCTTAACCATGTTGTCAAAATTCACATGACATAAAATCTTATGCCACAACCACACATCTTCATTTCTAGCCATCAATCAAGTAGTTTCAATAGTGTCAAGATAGAATAAATTACCTTTTGATTGTTCTCTAGTGCCGACCAACTTTCCTGTTTCATCATAAATCTTAACTTTTATATTCTCAAATGCAACTCAGTGACCTGTGTTATTTAAATTTGAAACACTAAATAGATTATGATTAATTCCTTTCACCCAATATCCATTTTCACATTTGATCATATTGTTCAGCAATATAGTCCCTTTTCCTTTCACTAGACAAGGTGTATCATTTCCCATTCTAATAGATCCACCATTATAATGCTCAAGAAATTCAAATTTTTGTTTATCTCCAGTCATGATGAGTACAAACACTATCAATAACCCAAATATCATTCTTGCTAACTTTAGAAATAAGTTTTGTTTCAACATACCTTTCATCTTCTTCTGAATCTTCTTTCATAGCTACAAACACTGTCTCAATATCTTCATCAGTGTCGGTGTTGGTGTCTTCATCTTTATTTTCAACAAGGTAACATGCTTTCTTGCATTTGTTTTTTTAATCTCGGTTAATTTTTCTATCATAATGTTGGTTTCTTCTATAATCTTGATCATCCTTTCTGTCATTAGATCTTTCATTGTTTGTTTCATCATATTTCTTGTTAGGGCATATGGCAAAATAGTGTCTAATTTATTTACAATTAAAGCATACCAAAGGTAGTTTACCTTTATATCTTCCTTTACCTTTATGCAATATTCTAGCCATTAATGCTTCAAGTTCATCAATTTCTCTCTCTTCACTATCACTATCACTATGATTTCTTATCATGTTTTTGTTACCAGATTTACTAATTTTCAGAGACGACATAAATGCAGACTCAACAGTAGGAACACCACTATTGTCAAACTTGTTCAACTCAAATGAAATCAGTCTACCGACTAAAATATCAATTTTGATATTATTTATAGGTGTTTCTCTCATTTCATATATTGCAGAGACTCTAATATCGTACATAGGCAATAAAGTTTTGAGAATCTTACTTACAATAATGTCTTCATCAATAACTCCACCTGCTCCATGAATAACATTGACAACCTCCATGATTCAGTTACTATACTGTGATATGTTTTCTCCTTCTTTCATTCTCATGTCATCAAAATTTCCTCTGAGACTTTCAGATTTAGCTCTTTGCACATTTACATCTCCTCCATGAACTAGTGTAAGTTGGTCCCGCATCTTCTTGGAAGTTGTACATGTCTTGACATCTTCAAATTTAGCATCAGTTAGTGAAGAAGCAAGCTCTATCATCATAGTATTGTGTTCGTGTCTTTCTCTCAGCTGATTAAAAATCAAAGGTCCAATAGGTAAGGTGGACTCAATGTCTAGGTATTGTGTAACATCATCTCCAATCCCTGATAGATATAGTCTCATTTTGATTTTCCATGTTGAGAAGTTGTCCTTGTCTAGCTTAGGCACATCTTTCTTATACATCTTGTGATCTTTAGCTTATGTCCTTTAAAAATTTACTTCTAAGCACTCTATGCTCTAATACCAATTGTTAGATAACTAAGAGGAGGGGTGAATCAGTTAGTTCCAGTTATCCTATAGTCCCAAATAATCCCAGATGTATATAACAAAAATTTCAAACATATAAATTAACTCGGTGAAATATCAACTGTAATATCAAACTCAATTTCAAAATTATCTACCGAGTAGCAGTAAATCAATACTATGATTACCGATCAATGCATATAAAGTAAGGTGTAAATAAAAATAACAATCGAACACATCCATACACATTAACACATATATTTTTAACGTGGAAGCCTTGCTAAGGGAAAAACCACCTAGGACCGATAACCAAAAATAATTCACTCTTCTGAAGTGAGCTCGGTTAAGAGCCAACTCTATTAAAGGTCACAATGCACACTCTTAGGTGTGATATGGTTAGATGATTTATCACTAATAGTTCTCCCTTGACCAATAATTATCTATGGGGTCAAAAAGAAAACAATAAACATTCATTGAATGTAATAATAAAGACTGTTAAGTCCTACTTGGTTAAGAGATTTTTTTGTAACAATGGTTAAACTAATACAGTAATGATCTGACTCAAATACAACTGTATTTTTAGATTTTTAGATCTATTCTAAGTACATAATACCTCTGATCAATAATCACTTCAGTCCCTCTAGTTTATCATACTCTGTTCTTCTTGGTAAATGCTCTTTCTCTGTCACTCGGTGTTATCTACAGAAATGCTCGGTTTTGTCTTCAACCAGTTTGATCAGTCATTCATGAAGTTAATCTTTTCAGAAATATGTGTGCACATCATGATTCATAATGAATCTCTTGTCTCTTATATAGACATCATAACTCATTTAATTTCCATCCTTATATTTTTCCACTTGATCTCCATCGTTGATTTTTCCACTTAAACTTTCCTCAGCAGTTGTGTTAAAAACATGTTTCAATATCCTTCATCGGATCATCTTGAATTTTCATAGCCATTTGATCAACATAAAAAACCTTATCAATTACCTCAAAATCATAAATAAATGTCAGCTCATCATTTTACTTAGCCTTCAGTTTATAATACTTGGTCAATACCGTGATGTGTCGGTGATACCTTGCTCGGTTAATACTATGCTCGGTATACACTCTGTTTACTCGGTGTCCACTGTCTTGACTCGGTGCATATAAAAATCTTCAATTACCAACCACATAAAATTTGTTTATTCTAGATCTTCAATCCATAATAGATTTTTGTTACCATGATTTATACTCAAATAATTCGACATCAATGAATATAAATTAATGGATTGATGTCTATCATCACATTTTTAACATGGTTGATCATCAACTAAATGACTCCAAACATACAATTAGTTGTAGTTCATCAATAAGAAGTGTGTGTTTGGTGTTTAGTCAGGAAAATTTATTGGATTCATTGTATCTTGCCAAGGAATTGAGGTAGATCCCAGAAAGGTGAAAGCCATTTTGGAGATCATGCCTCTCAAAACACTGAAACAACTTCATGGATTACAAGGATGACTTCAGTCAATCAAAATATTTGTGGCAAAACTAGAAGACAAGGTTCATCCTTTCTCTCACCTCCTGAGGAAGGACACTAAGTTTGTGTGGGATTTCTGTATGCCTCTCTCTCTGGATTCCCACAGCTTTCCAAGGGCGGGGGTTAGTAGCAAAGTTTCACAAGTGAATGCAAATCGAGTATACAATAACTACTAAACGAATAACAGAAATGTGAGCAATAAAATGTACAAGCAAGAGAATTATTAATTAAAAAGAATTCAATTATCTCACATGTTGAAAACAATCATTAAATAAATGAATTAAATATTCATTTATCTCCAAAGAGATAACTCCAATCAGATCACATGGGTTACTCCACCCATCTCTCCAGTCCACATGGGTAACTTCACCCACCTCTTCAGTTCAAAAGGGTAACTCATAATTAGCTCCTTAGTTAACCAAACTCTATCTCCTCTTAACCAAATAAAGAGGTGGAGTTTATTGAGGATCTCTCCTGTTCCTTTTGATCTCAACAGTTCATCTCCCCATCTCTGGGATTGATCTCAACCATTCATTTCATCACCAATTCCTATATAATAAACCCTTCATAACTATTTGAAGGATCCAGGATTTCAAGCTCTCATGCACCATTACTATGTCAGTTTGGTTCTAGCATTCAAGCCATCTTGTGATCACACACACATTTCAATTATCAAATTCTCGACGCTTCTCAAGTCATAGACGCTGCTCTGCCAATACTGAGCATCAAGAACAACGTTTTAGAAGGAGTAGAGAGAAACAATAGAAGCTTCAAGCATCAAGGGGTTTGCATTTACTTGTCTTCCTTCCTCTTGTTTGTACATTTTATTGCTCACATTTCTGTTATTCATTTAGTAGTTATTGTATACTTGATTTGCATTCACTTGTGAACCTTTGCTACTAACCCCCGCCCTTGGAAAGCTATGGGAAAAAAGGTAACTCATAATTATCTCCTCAATTAACCAAACTCTATTTCCTCTTAACCAAATAAAGAGGTGGAGTTTACTGAGGATCTCTCCTGTTCCTTTTGATCTCAACCGTTCATCTCCCCATCTCTGGGATTGATCTCAACCATTCATTTCATC
>MU225807.1:931673-1010351 GCA_018584345.1 Thuja plicata | reverse complement strand
AGTTACCCATGTGGACTGGAGAGATGGGTGGAGTAACCCATGTGATCTGATTGGAGTTATCTCTTTGAAGATAAATGAATATTTAATTCATTTATTTAATAATTATTTTCAACATGTGAGATAATTGTATTCCTTTTAATTAAGAATTGCTTTATTTTATGAAATTAAATTAATTTAATTGGAAGGATTTAATTAGTAAGTTTAAATATTTGGATTTAAACTATAGGAAATTGAGTTTAATTAATTAAATAATGATAATTAATCAATTAAAGCTTAATTAATTAAATAAAATTAATTATTTAATTAATTTTGGGAATTGGATTAGATGATTTGAGAAATGAATTTAGAAGAAAATAGATGATTAATTAATGATTAAAAAACCATTAATTAATAGATGAAAAATTAGTGTTTTTAATGTAAAGTCGCAAGCCTGTCCATTTTAGGGTGTCTACAATTCCCTATGTCAAAAATCTTTTGATCAAATGAAACAATATATAGCCAATCCACCAGTGCTGGTCCCACCTGTTCTAGGTCACCCTTTGATCTTATACATTTCAGCAATAATAGTAGCACTAGGAGCTCTCCTGGCTCAGCTATATGATAATGGAAAAGAAAGGGCTATCTATTATTGAGAAAAACATTAATTAGATATGAGTTTAACTATATAGAAATTGAGAAAGAATGCTTAGTTTTAGGTTTTATGTGCTAAAAAATTACGTCATTACATGGTTAATCATAAGACTCAACTTATTGCTAAGACTCATCCATTAAAATACTTATTATCTAAAGCTTCTCTTACTGGTTGTACTGCAAAGTGGGTCATGATTTTGAGAGAATTTGAGATTGAGTATGTGGATCATAAAGCTATTAAGGGACAAGTAATAGCAGACCATTTGGCAGAAGCTCCTACTCCCCGAGATCATCCTATAGTTACCAATTTTCCAGATGAATCTATTCTCATTGTTACCCCTAGTCCATCATGGAAACTCTATTTTTATGGCTCTTTTACATAGAAAGGCTCAAGGGTAGGCATATTTCTTGTTACACCACAAGGGGATCTTATCCCTAAGTCATACAAGCTCACTTTTCAGTGCACAAACAATATTGCAGAGTATGAAGCATTAGTTGCAGGACTGCCCCTCACGATTCTTTGGAAAATCACTTCTTTATTGGTCTTTGGGGATTTCAAAAGATGACAAGCTCCTTCCTTATTGTCGCATTATTGAAGATCTTAAAAATTAGTTCACATTACTTCCATTTGTACTCCCACATGCGCCACTCCATTCTCCTTTGTTTACGGTACTGAGGCCATTGTCCCCATTGAAATTGAGCTCCCTTCCCTTAGGATCTCTCTCAAAAATCTAATGTTTGAAGAATAATACCAAGTTGCTCGCTTGCAAGAGTTGCAGCTCCTTGATGAGAGATGCCTTAATGCCCTAAACCACCTCTATGTGTATCAAAATTGCATGCGGCTTGAGTTCAACAAGAAGATCAATCCTCGTGAATTCAATGTTGGTGACCTTGTCCTTCAGCATAATATGAAGAATCTTCTAAATCGTGAAAAGAAAGGAAAGTTTGAGCCTAATTGGTTGGGTCCGTTTGTGATCAATAATAAATATGGTTATGGAGCTTATCAAATTGCAACACCTAAAGGAGTTCCTATTCCTGATCCGATCAACATTCTTCATCTCAAAATTTTTACACATGAGCTCAACAACATTGTGTACAGTAATTTATGATCCTGAAAAAATACTAAAAATCTGAAAATGCTCTTGAAAAAATACTAAAAAAATATAGAACATCCTGAATTTTTTTTTGAAAAAATGAAAAAATTGCAATAAATATCCAATGGTGTAAAATTGGTAAACAAGTTCCTTGGGAAAGTACCATGGCAAAAAACCCCTTAAGGGTGCCATGTGTACCTAACCTAGATCCACCATCTAGTGGGATTTCCCCCTTTCCCCTTTCAACCATCTCCCCATAACTGTGCGGTAATCTTGCCTTACTTTTCTAATTCCGCTCACTTTGCATACACTCGCACGATGCTTTAGTGTTAACATAGTTGGAATAAGGATCCACATGTACCGATGATCCATTTAAAAATGAGCCTTATCAAGATGATGATTCTTTGACAAACGTAGTGACCATGTAGTGCTTCATCAAATCGATCTCAAGGCCTCTTGCTCTCATGGGTTATTCTATTCATCGCTATTTTCTTAAGACATCATTATTCTTCAATTAACCCAATAAATCGGCCCTTCAAGATGTATCCCAAGTGGGCTAATAAATAATTTATTCTGCATATCTATCCATCATGGGCAAGAACTTTGGACTGGATGACCCCTTGGTTAGGATGCCTTCTTTTTTATTTTATCCTTTATGCAAGGTGGTGTCTCCCTTGAATGACCTTGATATCCTATATCTTGGTTTGTTTGAGATGACATAAACCTGTACACGCATTTTTGTGTTGTATGATCTATTTGTGGTGATTTGATGTATATTTTTAGTGGATAGATGGTTATGATTATGTATACCTTATTGGGGGCAGAGTCCTTTGCATGTCCCCACCAAGACCACTCATCATGGATTGGGTGTACTAGGGCTTCCCTATGAGGATTATTGAATTTGTTCCATCATGACTACCTATCTACATCTATATCATTGAGCTCACTTTTCTATTTTTGAGTCTGGTCCATGCAAAGGAATTATGTCATTCATGCTTTCTAGCATGTGATGTATTCTTCCAATGCAATATCAAACTAGGGTGTGCTCTTCAATATTAACACGATAAAAATCCCTTTTAGTTAATTCTCATATAGTTTAGATTACATTTTAGTTAGGTTCATTTTTCATTGTGAGGCCTTCTTTTTATCCCCCGTCCTTTCCTATTTATGTGTTCCTCTGGGTCCCTTTTGATACACAAAAATAATTTACCTTGCATATTCATTTAGTCCACATTAGCATATCATTTCATATGCATTCAAAACATTAATCATTAATCATTTAAGTACATGCATAAATCATTAAAATTACATCATTAATGCATCACATATAATTACATCCCATCCTGGATAAGAAACATGCCAGTCTCATAATACATCATAATAACATCATCATCACATACATTCATAATATAAACATCTACATAAAACATGATCACACACATCACATAGTACATCATATAAACACCATTAAGATAAGTACTGCATCATCATATAAATATGCACAAAGTGTCATACATGTAGTGTCATCAACATATACAAAGTACATCAAGTCCATTGAACAGGTACATCATAAAGTATACATCTAGAATGCATGTGCACCTAAGTGCCTCTATACATATCATCTCATATCAAAAATTAAAAAAATTGTATCAATGTGTACCTAGGGGTGGACCCTCATGTAGCTAGGCCCCCTGACCCTCTAGCACTATCCTCTCCTCTGTCCAATGGTGGCCTCATCCCAATTGATTCCTGAGACCCCCCCACTTTTCCTGTCCCTTGTGACTGTGTTTCTATGAAAGATGGCACTCTCTGATCCTGTGGTACTACCTAGTGGTATAAGTCCTTGTAGTACAGAGCCTCTCTACCTGCTTGCCCTATATCTCTCTATGAAGTGAGTGCATCCTAAAATAGTTGTAGGCTTCCTTGAGCTGTAAGAGCCTGACGCATAGCCTCTCTCTCCCCCTGTACTTTTCTGCGGTCCTTTACCAATGATCCCTGTCACCTGTCAAATATTGTACTTGTCTCAACTGATTTGTTTCTTGCTGAGCTACTTCCCCCATATGAGTCTCAACTATGGTGAACTCTCCTAAGTCCACTCATGCCTGTAGTATGTCTAAGGAAATCTCATCCTGAAGGATGACCACCTGATCATCCCTTGGTCCCATGTACCGATCCTCCTGCATCCAATCATCTAGAGGTAATCCCTGTGCTAGCTCTGCTAGCTCATCCCTCTCTCCCTGTCCCCTCTCTGGTATCCTCGACCCTGCTCCTCATAGTACCTATGACAGGCCTCCCCTAACTGGCCTTTGGACTACTCCTCTCTTCCACTCTGTGGACTGGAATAATATAACCCTCTTAAGCGCTGGCATCGCTCTCCTCTGTCTTGATTAATCTCACTGGCTTGTTCCTATCCCACCAAATTAATCTAACTCTGACTCATCCTCTGACTCCTCTCCATCTCCTAGCTTGGTCAATCTCACTGGCCTATGCCTATCCCACCACTGTCCATACTCTATAGTCATACATGTATCTTCTACCTATGCCTGTGCTACTGTCCATGGTACTGGCTACATCCCTCTCCAGCTCACTCTAACAAGCTATAGATCCACCCCTATCCCCCATAATGATTATACCTCTCTGGAAACAAGGGGATGAGGATAGCTGTCTGGTACTATGTCTTGTATGATCCCAAACTATCTACAAACCCAGGATGGCATGTACTAAGATATCTTAAATGTTGTCCTACCTATCAACCAGAAACTTGTCTACATATAGCCCAAATACTCTACATCTAGACTCCCATCTTATGCCCCTTGCTACTCATCCCAATACCTCCATGCCTCGCAACCCCTATATGGCATCCACTCAAAAAACATCATATCATCTAGTTGCCTCCACCATAGCTCCACAGATCTCATGTCACCATAGGTCAGTGGTGGTCTGTATCGAAATGCATATGGCTCACATCGCTACCCCTCCTACTCCTTGTAGTGGTATGACTACTGCAATATGCTCCCATACCTAGACTAGCAATAGTGTCATGCCCAGTCCTACAGTCCTCTGAGTACAATAGGAACACATCTATAGAGCATAGTATACTTGCGCTAGAATCATGTACTCCCAATATTACACTATGCCCTCCTCATATAGCATCCGACTCAACACTCTGGCCCATTCAATCTGGAAACTGTGTCTTGAGTGATCTGGCATCACTCTCCCACCTATGAGTCTGGCCAAGTACAACACTAGCCTGGGCAGTCTTACCTGTAGTACCCCTCGCCATGTCATCCACTGATGAGATATTGGTAGATCATCCACTTGTCTCCTGAAGATCACCTTAAGGTAGACCTCTTCCCCCTCTAACTGGTACTCTGGGATAGGTCCCCTGATCGACACATGTAGTATCCTCTAGACGTCCAGTAGTTGCACTATCACCTCCCCCATTAGTAGATGAAAAATTGATGTATCTGAATGCCACCTCTCGATCAGTCCAGTCAAGAGAACATTATGCGCTCTTAGTCAGGGCCACTCATGGACATGGTATAGTCTACATAGTGTGGCATTTCCCCACTCTACTATCGTCAGTCTCTTTCTCAGCTCCATCATGTCAGGTCATCGCTCTTTCGACCTGATCACATGGTTGAGCTCTTGCAACCAATAAACCTTGTCAGTCTTTGATTTCACATGTTAGGTTCTTACCTCTTAAGCCTAGTTTTTCAGTTCTTTGCATCCTTCTAGGGCATGTTTCCCCTTTCTTCTTAACCTTGTGGAATTTGATTTCCCCTTATCCTATTGACGACATCTGCTTATCGGCAGTATGCCTTGTCCCCTTCCCTTTTTCTGCTCAGCCTTGTCTAGGGGGAGTGTCATCCATTTTTTGGTGGATGGTTGGACTCACCCCATCTCTTGAGGGGTGCTGCCTTTTCTCTTACTCCTAGGGGTGGAGCTTCCTGTCTATGGACAGGCGGTTGTGTCCGCTGCCCGATCATGGATGGGCGGTTGTGACTATCGCTTTGTGGGGCAGAGCGGCCCATCTATGGATGGATGACTACACCTACTACCCTGTGCAGTGGAGATGCCTATCCTTTGATGGGTAGCTGGGCTCGCCATTATGCAGGGTGGGGCCACCCATCTATAGATGGGCGCCTACGCCCACCACCCTATGCGGCGGAGCCGCCCATCCATGGATGGGTGACTATGCCCACTTCTGCGTGGGGTGGAGACACCCATCCATTGATGGTTGGATGTTCCCGCCATTGTGTGGGGCAGAGCCATTTGTCCATTGATGAGTGACTGCACCCACTGCCCGTCGATAGCCGTGCGGGTGTGGTGGTCTTTTGTGGGGCACAACCATCCGTCTCTGGATGGGCGGCTCAGTTTTTTTTCCTTTAACTAATTTGCTAGATTTAAAAATTTAAAAATGATTTTAAAATTTTTTAAAATTAAAAAACTAACTAAATAATTAAAAAACAAAGGTGGGTTTTTGAACTCACCAGCTCCCCCATTCTGGTTGGACGTCTGTAGGTTCGAACTCGCTCTCCCAGCTGCTGCTTATCCGTCAAGTTGGCCATTTCTCTCCTTCCTCTTGGTGCAAATGAATTTTGTGGTCCTTTTCCCCCTTTTATAAGGGGTCTTTTAGTGAGATCCTTTTCTTTATTTCTATTCTCTTGTTTTTCTTCTTTTGTCGTAATTTCTCTTTTTTCGAAAAAATTGTCTAGGTTCCCCTTTTTGGCCAATTTTCTCAATGGGGATCATCATCTTCTCTCATTTTATTTTCCTTGACATGATGTCAAATTTCGACACCACATCAAAGAGGGGCAAAATGTAGACACCCAAATTTGTCCATTCCCACTTTAATATTAATTTTTATTAATATTTGTCCTTAACATTATAGTTGATTTTAATTAATTAACTATAGTGTTATATTCCTCTTATTATTTAATTAAATATATTCATTTTTTCTCTGTATTTAAATTTTATTTAAATACTATAATATATTAAATTAAATTTAACATATTATCCCTCCATTTCTTAAATATAAAATAAATTTTATTTATTTTATTCCTCCACTAGCCTAAAGTTTTTAAAACCCAGATTAATTTAAAATTTACTTTAATCCTCATTTACCTTTTTCTAATCTTGCCTCTTGCTAATTATTCCTCTAATCTTGATTAAAGGTGGATTACCTCTAATCATGTGCACAATCACCTATTCTAAGGTGAGGTTTGACTTTTCATCTTTTGCCTCTTAATCCTAGCCACACATTTCTTTTGCCTCTTAATCTCCTTCACTCCCACCACAACCCTACCTAACCTTTCATCTCAACAACTCATTTTCCACCACTTAATCTCAGCCCTCCATTTTCATAGCAGAACCATAAAAGGAGGCCTCACTCCGCATTTACAGCTAGTTAGTGAATTGAGCATTCATGCACACTTGAGCACTATAACATCCTTAGCAATTTAGTTCTTCATAGTTGTTGCATTTTATCTTAGTTTAGATTTCATTTCTTGCATAGTAGCATAGATTCAATTTCATAGTTTAGTTTTGAATATTTCATCCTCATATTTAGTTTAGTTTTCATCTCAATCTAGTTGTTAATATCTTGCATATGCATTCTTAGAATAGATTTTGCATTTGCATCCATCATTTCAAGATTTGGGGCAAGTTCTATATACTTGTGCTCAAATCTATCATTTCTTCATCACTTTGCATCTTGCATCATAGTGGGATTTTTATTGCATTATGTTGGGAGAGCACACCCACAAAATCTCTAAGAGAAAATCAAACAAGTCTTGGGTGCACTTGTTTTAGCTCATCGGAGGTTGTAGTGAGAATTTAGTTGTATTTCAAGTTCTTTGCATGCTTTGATTATTTGATATATCTTGTATTTGCATGTTTTGACTTGTTGTGCAGTTGCAGGTAATTTTTATTGCATACATAAATCAACATTTAATTCTAACTCAACTGCAACAACTACGGGAACTCTAAGTTTACAAACACGTATACTGGTCTATCACAAAATGCAGATGAAATCAAGATTTACCAACATGTACCAGAGGTATAAGATATAAATTAAGGGTACATTTCCCATACATGGAGAATATTGGCTCAGTCATGAAAGGCTGGTGAAACTAACTCATGTGCAACTGCTCGAGATAAAGGCACACTCAACACCTACAATTGAGGAAAAATGGTGTCTGGTACATGTTCACTAAAATGCATAAACATTAAGTGGAGCTTCTCACAATACAATAGTCAAAGCACATATAATAATAATAAAATGTTCCTAATAGAACACTAATGCTCTAGTGATGCAATCATTCGCATATATTTTAATGTCACGACACTGGTCGTTCCATGTTCTAATCCTTAATTTATAAATCATTTAAATCAATAATTCATTTAAACATAAAGCATTAAATCATCATTTACAACAATATGAACATATATCAGTGAAAGTCGATAACTGAAATATATAACAATATATAAGGCATAATATAACAAGGAATTAGATATAATAATCACAATACAAATATAATGATCCCTGATATAGATAATATATAAATAAGATAACAATCATAATCCAATAGCCACTGACACATACATTAGTAGAACCATCCCTCATATCATAAGCCATATAATCCATAATATCTCAAGAGCCAAATAAGCTAGATACCATCATAACTACAAATTACTCTCAAAATGAACACGAGAGTAAACTGAACTAGGTGCATCTCATAATGCCAGTATAAAATCATAACATGGGAAAAGTAATTGAATCTCATAAATGAATCAAGCACATGGTGAACTCTATCAATCATATAAAGAAACAAGACAACATCTTGAGGCAAAAAACACATCACAAGAGATCTCATCCAATAGCACAAAAGCACTAACTCACATAATGTTGAATCCATATCCACTATGATGTCATGTAGAAAGAAAATGGGAGAGGAACTACTCTCAAATCAAATATGTAGACACACAGTATAGAATCTGGAAAGAAGAGGAAGAGATAAACTTGTATGTGAAATCCAAGCTTTAAAGAAGAGGTCAATCATGGTGTTCATGCCCTTGACCTAGGAATATCAAATGCAAACAAAAATAATGTTTCCCATATTAGGATGTTTCTTAGATTCTTCCCTAAATTTTTTGTCAAAAAAATACTGAATACTAGCGGGAAAAAGCACCACTGACCCTGCCTTTTCACCTCTACAAAAGCTCAAATTGTAGGTCTCGATCTACTTTTATTGATTCCAAATTCTAGTCTTTATATCCTATCACTTGCACATAAAAAATAGAGAAATTATTGGGTTGATAGGGGTTAGCCTAGGAAAATCTAGTTTTATAATTAACCCTAAAATTGAAATATAATTGTATTGAAAAGGAAGCTCTAAAGTAGAATGTTGAATATTATTTCTCAAGCTTGATTATAAAATTCTCTTTGAATGTGATCAAAATTATTGATAAAATAACATGATAGGAAATACATAAAGGAGATAAATAATGGAAATATGGTTGCATGAATATTGTTGTCTTTCTACTCTACAATGCTTAGATCTAAAGAAGATTTGAAGGATACGGTGGGATAAAATGTCAGCTTGATTGAATGATGTATCTAGGACGCGTATGAAATGAAAATACATTGAAAATACTCTTATATAGAGTTCTGAAGGTATTTCATGAATTAAGCCAACCTCTAATGGTCATATTTTGACATAGGGATCACGGATTAATTGGCGGGAACTTACCACCAACATGTTAAAATTTGGGCCTAAGTCGATGGGTCAATGACACCACAAAATTCCATAGATTAGTCAAGGGTGCCCAAGGGCACCATTGAACTACCTAAGAAAGGAAAACAAGAGAGAATTAAGTGCACTCAATTCGAGATAAATTCCTAGATCACCATGCAAACATATGACAATAAATTTGTACTATATTGGCCAAAAATAGGCTTGGATAAGAAACAGGATATGACACAAAGGCAAGGGAACAAAAGTGTAAATTGTATATGATTACAATTTATGATGCTACAACTCGAACACTCCCTCAAGTGCAAATTATGGAGAATAATTATTATGCAAGACTAATATTCAGATTATAATATATGGTTCCTAACAACTAGGCCATGTTAGGTACCCATGCACAAATAATAATGCAACTAAATCTCTTACAAGTGGAGAAAATGAAAAAATCTCGTGAGAAAAAACTCCTCTCCAAAAAAGAGATAATGCAAGTGATATATAATGTGATGTATGAAGGTCACCAAAATATCCTTGAGAACTACACCCATCACAAGAATATAATACAATTACCACTCCAATAAAGGGGAATATAGAGACAACATTACCCCCATTACTCCCCCCTCCCAAAAAAAAAATGAAGTATCTTCAAAATAATTGAAGTATGTAAGAAGCCAGTGATGATAGAAAACAAGTATCCCCTTGGGAAGAAACAAATATTATGGTACGGGTGGAATAAAATCCACATCCATGATAAAATGAAAACAAATAAGTCTCACCAATAAAAGATTGGAAAAGTCAAGAGCCTCCAAAAATGTCTTATGAAGACTAGGAAGATCCAAAATCAACAAAGGAATAATGGATGAAGGAAAATCAAGAACATCCTCCAATATGTAATCTAGAAAGAGAGTGATACCTTATGAAGAATTTAATCCAAATCTCAAGTACAATAATGAGATCCCAAGTCAGATAGACTTTAAATGAAACCATCCAAGAACTACAAATCTAAAGAACCAATGAAGTCCTACTAAATTGAAGTCTTGGAATCTATGTAGACTATCAACTCTGATGTAGTAGGCAATGAGGGAGTCATTATTAGATCAAAAATCCCATTTAGCGGAACTAAATTACTCCTAACACTAGATTGATGATTCAAAGGAACATAAGGATCATTATCATCAATGAAGTGATCAAAGGTAAACACCTTGGAATGATGATCAATTCTACATACTACAATAAGATCTTCTAGGACATGATGAATGCGTACTAAATCTAAAGTAAACTCAATTATGTTTCTTTCTTGAGTGATTTGATATACTGAAATTAGACTATGGTAAATATCAAGTATGAAATGAAAATTAGCTACAAAACTATCACCTAAATCAATTACACACTGCAACAACATTAACAAACTAGAAGATATGGTATAGTGATATCATACAATTATAATGTCAAATAAAATTAGCATATTTGTGAATACAGAACCACATATTTATTGTAGGGGCTACCAATATCTTTATGAGGTGTGTGAGAGAGAAAGGGTTTTGAGGTTTTTTTTGCGGGTTTCAAGGGTTTGGAAGATGGGAATGTTAGTTGGGGGATTCCTATAGGCTCCCCCATCAATTAAAAAAGGCTATTATTTCTTCCTTTGGAAAGAGTTAGATTCTATGATACAATTCTATTGATTCCTCTTCTATTTCCTTGCCATACAATATTGGTTTTTAATTTTCAAATGAAGATACTACTTCTTTTGTAGACAATATATTATGTGGTAAATTAAATCAAGGGAATATTTAGGAGTTGGAAATCCAAAAATCTTCATCCATGATTAATGACATTGAAGTGGTGGTTAGAGATGGTCTAATTAATGAAGCAATAGCGGAAATATGACTATATTTGATGGGTAAGTTTCCTTCATTTATACCTAATATAGATCAGGTTAGAATTTGGCATGAATGAAGGTGGAAGTTAAAAGGAAGTGTTAAAGTTAACACTATGGGAAAAAAAATATTCCTTTTTATATTTTTTACTAAAGAGGATTTAATAAATATTCTCATGTTTTTTCCTTGGTCTTGTTAGTACTCAAAATTATTGCAAATTTTGATATGCCCAATCAACTATTGCACCTAGAAAGTATAGATGTAAATTCTCCTTCAGTAAGCCCATCTTGAAGGTATATATCTTGCTAACCTACGATGATCATGCAAAACCACTTGGGGATCATGATTGTCTACTATAAATGAGTCCACATTTTCATTTTCAGCCCTTTATAATTAAATTTAATGTTTTTTCAAGATGCTAAGTTTGGGTGTCTCGTGAAGGTTTGCAATTTGCATATTCTTTAGTCTGTTAAAATGGTCAACCTTGGAGGTCTATATTTTACGACTGGGTGATTGTCATGTCAAAAACATTATTTAATGCAATTATCCTTATCTTAACATGCTCATATGTCCATTTTCAAATCCCCAACAATTCATTTGGTATTTTTACCAATTCAAAACCAGATGCAGATTATTATGATTTATTGGTTGTACTGTGCTACGTTTTTCAATATCTCAAATTTGGTTGATTATCAAAAGGAATAGATAGATCCATGTGATTATCTCTTCCTTCATATCCACTATTTCTAAACTTCAATTTCTAGATGCAATGAGTGACATTTTTGCAAATTTAAAACTAGAGGCAATTTGTAAGGTTTGACATCATTATTTTTCAGAGAATCCAAATTGGGTGATTAATATATTTTATAGGAAATGGATTCAGATAAATCCCCTTGGCACAATTGATTGTGGTAGTTGAATGAATGACTATGTCCAATGGCAACATCTCGGGTGAAGGTTTAATATTTTTTCTCAGAGCACTTCCAAAGGCAAGTTATGCAGTCTTGCAAGTGTTGGAGAGAAGTCAAAAATAAAATTCAGTGACTACCCACTTTATCTTTTCACATCAAACACTTACAGTTATGGTTCTAGGAAGGTGTAAATATGATTTTTTTTTTTAAAAATGAAAAATGTTTTAGCTGATTCCACAAGGGAACTAACTAATATCTAGACATACTAGACTGATTTTGAAATTGGCCAAAATTTTATATTATTTAAATCAATTTAATTTAAATGCTAAAATGATCTTTAAATAGGTGATGATAATGTAACTTTGAAAATCCCCCGGCCCCTTTGTGAATATGTAACTTTGAAATTTTTTAATGGAAAGGAAGTATTCATCAAAAAAATAGGTGATGATGGCAAACACCATGATATTTAACCAAACCTTTTAAAATTTTCAATATTTAAATAATTATAAATTAAATATTAATATTTATAATAGCATGAAGGTAAAGGTGATGAACATGAGTTAAAATCAAGATCATCTGAAAATATTTCATCACCATGGTCACGTTTTTGACACAAGCATTTCTGATTTCACATAGAAAAGTAACAAATAAAATTCTATTATAATACTCCGCACATGAACATTTTGGTGGGACCCCCCAACTTGTATTTTTTTTGAAAGCTTTATATGGATTACTAGTATGTGAGAGAGACAAATTAGAATGTTGCGTCTCAGCCTTATATGAAGTAATATTGATCAAGATTAGCATGTGAACAAGTAAACTCATCAGGAAGACCAACTTCATCGATAAAGAAACACAAAGTCTCCTTGAATAAAAATGTCCCAGTGATGAAATAATCATTAGTAAGACATTGTCACCAAAGAGACATTTTAAAGTCTCTCCAATATTAGATGTCCCACCAATAAGATGGTATGGTTTTAGGTGTTAGACATATTGAGATGTTGCTGTCATTTTTGTCATTTCAGTTGTAGAGAGTTATGAATGTTGGAAATACAATATGGGAAAGAAAGATACTGAGAGGGGGGGGGGTGAATCAGATCTTAAAAATTTTATCCTTTAAAACAAAACTGATCCACAACCATACATAAATGTAATTGATCTATCAACTAGTAGCATCCATGACAGTAAATAAATAACTCAAGACATAGAATTTTGGTAACCCATAAACCCAATAAGGTAAAACTGGGGTGGGGATGACACCGACAAAAATCTTCACTACTATAGCAATAAAGTGTGCCTGGTAGGGCTACAAAGTTTGATCACAATATGTAATCTACCTGGTTAAAGGTCTGCCCAGTTAAGAGCTATAGATCATTACAATCTACCTTGTAAAAGGATTTAAACTTACAAAAAAGTAAGCACTCGATTAAGAGATTTAGAAAGGTCTGTTAGAACCACTATGTTAAGAGATTTCACCTGATACACTGGTTAGAATGTCTCAAGAACTGATCCTTCATTATGCACTCTGATGTTGATAACAAATCTCCTCTTTTCAATACCTTCTCTGATCTAATAATCTCATATGTCTTTACGCTGCTGTTCACTACTCTTTCACTCCGCTAGATCTATGCTTCTTCTATCAAAATAACCATTTGTACATCTCTCATGTACGCATACACTTCTCCTCTCATACATGCCTACACCACTCTATTTTAGGGTTTAAGAAGCAATCTTATATACTCTATGAATCTGGCATCTAGATCTAGATCAAATGCTTATGCCGCTTGGGCATTCCAATTTTTTGATTGGCTCCATGCCACGCATTGGGATCAAATAATTAATGCATAATTAACTCTATTGAAATCATTAAATGCATGAACAAGTCAGCCCAAAATAGTTTACCTTCAATTTTGTGCCATTCCTAACATGTATGTCAAAACTGTCTTGCTCGACACATTAAGACTCTGGCACTTGGCATGAACATGATCAACTTTTTCTTGATTTCTAATTCGCTCGGAAACCATTATTTTCTCAGAAATGACTATGCCAGATAGCTCGGCCTATACTAGATAGCTTGGCCACTGTGATGACCGGCTAACCTGCCTTGATAAATGACTAAGTGTGGGACACTAATGATCAACAAAAATTAGAGATCAACAATCTCCCCCTTTAATATTAGTGGCAAAAACACACTTATAATTTCTTTATATCCATAAAATTTTTCCTTAGTACACAACATACTCCCCCTAAGATTATACTTCATACTTACATAATATACATGCCTTACAAAATATTATGCCTGATTTTGCACATCTTTATCCATTTCCTTATCTGTTTCCTTATCTGATTCCCCCTTGTTTTTGTCACTGATAGCTGCAGGGGTTAAGTCATACTTATCCAAAAACAACATATGAAGCTGTAATGTTAGTGCAAACGCTATATCCCAACTATCCTTTACAAACTTCATAACTTGTAACTTAATTTCTAGCTCAGCAGCTAGACTTACCAAACTATCTGCTGTAGAGAGATGAGAATCCCTCTTGACTAATTCATTTGTAGCTTTAAGTTCCTTCTGTATAACCTCTAGATGAGGTATTAAGGCAATCTAAATAGTTATTAACTTTGCTCTTATTTTGCCATCTTCATCCATAAGCTCGACTAATCTCCTTTGTGTATGAGTCAACTTGTCAAAATGCAAGGAGCTACAACTAGCATCCATACTCAATGTACTCCCTGTTGGCTTCAAAGCTAGTTGCAAATTCTCAATAAGATGTTGGTTATCCTTGGTAAAGAATTCTACATCACATAACTTTTTATACAAGGAATAAACATTATTTGCAACTTCCTTAAGAATACTAATAAAAGAAGAAAGTTCAACCTGTTTGATAGCAATCTCTGCTGATATCTTCTCCAAAACTTTGTTCTCAAATTTTCTCTCAGACCATTGTAGCAACTTTTTATTTGCCTCAATATTTTCATCATTAAATTTCTGTACAATATGGACTAACTGTTCCAAGATGGATGTTTGTTCATTAATATCTATTATATCAAAAGCATTAACAAAAATATTCTTCATTTCATGTAGCACTTGCTTTTGTTGGTGCTCCCTCTTCAGTTCCTCTTGTTTCTTCTTCCTCTTCAAAAGGTATTGCAGAGTCTAAATCTGCTCATATGTCAAGTTATCTGTATCCCATTTAGGAATCATAATCACTTCATCCAAAGTGACACTTGGACTTGGTGACTTCCTCTTATGTGACTTCTTCCTTTTGAGTTTTGAATAGCTAATACTCAGCTCAGGTACTGTGATGTCTTTACCTTTGTCAGTATTAATTTCAATTGCTTCCTTTATCTGATTCAATATTACCTGCTGATCAGGTATATTTCCTATATTGGGTCCAGTGGGAGTAGATGTTGCAGAGTGTGGTAGATCTACCAACACTTGTATAGCCTCTTGTTCTGTAGGCTTATTTGCAATTTCCTCCATCTTATCTCCACTCTCTAAAACTATTTGTACAACCTCTAAAATAGGTGGATTTGTATTGATTACCTCCTTTTATCCTTCTTTCTCTGACTCGACCTCAGTTTCTTGAATGGGCGAATGCATACCTGTGTCTGCCAGCTCATTCTGATCCTCGACATCCACATTGCTAATTTCTCCAAGTGTAGTATCAATGGGACTATCCATTGTCAAATCAGTAATTTACACATCACCTGTTTCCTTTTGGGCTTCTGTTTTAGTTTCTACCTGCTCAGTAGCAGTTTCTTTCTCCATTTCCTCCAGCTCTGAGGTGCCTTCACCTTTCTCATCGGCCTTCTTAGTGATTAACCCAAAATTTTCCTTCCATATTCTGGTGCTCTGTTGAACTACAACTTCAACATCATTTCTCAAAATAGCATAAGCTCTTTGTTTAGGAATAAAATTCCTCTGATATTGTTCTATGAATTTAGCTATTTGTTTCTTGGTTAGATCAGGAATGACCTTAGCTAATGTTCCTTCCCTTATCTATCTTTCAGTCATCAGTGCATACTACCACTTCTGAGACAAAATATCATATAGCTCTATAGGAATGAGATTTCCTATCTCTACAGGAATCACCTTGAATGTGCATATCATATCTATTAATGCTTCCTAAAACTTATGCTTGCTAGCTATGCTTTTCTTCTCATACTTGATAAACTTAAATCCTGCTAAACCAACATTACTCCTTAGGTTCTTACATACCTCATCAATATTGGTCATTGGTTTATGTGATGCTGCAAGTATGTTTCTCGGTTCATCAGTATTTGTCTCCTTGTCATCTTCAAACTCCAAGTATAGCTTCCTCCTTGGTCTTTTCTTAACAGGTTGGCTTGGCACAACCTTGGTTTCAACTTGTTTTCTCTTCCCTGAACTGCTCTCACCAGCAATCTTTTTTGTATATACCTTTGTTGTCGCAGCTTGTGCAGAAATATTTGATGCTCTCTTCCTAGGCCGGTTAGCTACATGAGGGGTAGCCTTAGGTTTGGCTTTGCTTTGTTTAGTTGCCTCGGAAACCACTGGCTGCTTCCCTTTACCTTTCACAATGACCTCCTCTTCAGGTTCACTCTCCTCTTCTTCACTAGACATATCTTCTCCATGTCCTATTGATAAGCCCAAAGGTGCATCCTCTGCTTCTTCATCACTCTCAATACCAACCATCTTCTTCTTATTTTGGACAATTTTCTTCCTTTTCCTCTCCATAGTGCCAGCCTTCAAATCCATAGAGATTCTGGATTTATCTTCTTCATAGTTTCCAAAATGTTTCACTGTACTATCAATTTCCTCTGCCAATAGATCTTTTACTACTGCAGATGTCTCATCAATGTTTACTTCATAAGGTAATGGCCTCAACCATGATACCCTTGGCACTACTACCTGCACATAGGTGTAATTTGTGTCTACTAGGAAACATACATCTTCATAATGTTTCTCAACTAGTGAATTGGGAATTCTACTCCTTAATATCATCTTTTTCTTGAATTCCACAAAATATGTTCCCATCACATTGTCAAAATTATCACCTAATTGTTAAATAAATGCATTGATTTGCTGTATGATAGTTCTGTCTATTTTCCACACTATGTTTCCAAAAGAAGGAAATGTATTCTGTATGTAGAAAAATATGCAAGTGAGCAGAGACCCAAACTTACATATTGAGTTCTTTTCCATTCTGATTGAAGCAAGGTTCTAAACTAGTTGCATTAGTTGAAGCTCGGCAAGGTCATAGGTATGATCCTTCTTCACAATTTTCCAAGCCTGGTCGACTGCAATGCAGGGGACACTATCCAGTCGGCTTGACTGATAAAAATTATGAGCTATAACCCTAATAGAAAAATCAAGCTCCAAATCTATAATTGTAGATATCATCATCCCTCTTTTGTTCCAAATGGCTCCAGTGAATTCCTTAATGTTTTCCTTACTTTGACATCTCATAGTTTTATTCCCATTTAGAATTGGATAACCAGTTACACGATGGATGATTTCCTTTGTAATATTAATTGGTCCATTCTCTAGCCATATGTTCATGTCATGTATTTGACTCAGAACAATCTTGGTCCATTCCATTTTGAATTCCCTTAGAAAGTCTAGGGCACGAGTTAACCCTATCTCGGCTAAATGTTTGTGTTCATCTTTTAGGGCTCTGTCTATGCACAAATTGTTGTAAGATGCCCTTAGCTTGTGATCTCCAAATTCACTTATCTTGCACATATAGCATGACCTAATATCATGAATCATGAGTACCTTTGGTGGAATTGATGATAGGGCTCCAGTCAGATCACCCTTGATGGCACTCTCAGGAACTGCTTAGAAATTAGGAGGTGCACAGGTGTCGCTCCTTAACAATTGAACATTTAGCAATTCCTTCTCCATTCTCTTAGCTGGTGCATAAGAACTTGTGGCCATTTTATCTGAGAAATAGGGTTTCAAGGATCACAAACAAAGTACCTCGGCAAGTGAAAAAATCTGCACTTTTCACTAAAGAGGTTGCCGACGGCACATTGTAGAAATCTTCGAAAATCTTTGCAGAATTCAAGTTCACAAATGCACAATCTCTCTTATGAAATTCTTAATCGCTTGGTGAAAAGAAATTAAATAGCTCTTCCCTTTATATAGGCTCCAATGGTCAAAAGTTAGGTCAACATTAAATGTTCTTTCCGTTGAGTGAGTGCCAAACAACTATCCTTGGTTGACTCATGAAATTCACTTACCTCTCGGTCATCAAACAAAACATACTCAACATACATTAGAAATATACTGTTGCTCGACACCTATAGTGCATTTTGACTTTGCTCGCTACATAACTCAAAATGTGTCTTGATGCATCTTATCATATGCAGATATGGACTATTGCACTTTTATATGCTAGGAACTGATGAAAGATATGAGATATAAACATAGTTCCTTACATACCTTTCTTTGCTTAATTAGTGATGGTGGGATCACCTAATCCATTGGATTGGGTGACCTCGGCTTCAGTAACTTCATTGTTGTATGGTTCTGCCTTCCTTATTCATGTCTGGTTCATCTGTACTCTAATCTTCTCAACAGTGGGAGTAGGTACCCTTGTTTTTCAATCTTTCCTAGTATGTCCAATTTTCAAACAATTATAGCAAAATAGGCTTCCATTCATCCAAATCTTAGATCTACCTCTGAAATGTGTCTTTATGCAATTTTCTGGAACATGTCCATACTCACCACAGTAATGATAGCTATGCCATGTGTTATAATCCCAATTGTAAGTGTTACCCTTCCTTGGTGCTTTTGCTTGTGTCTTTGATGTCCATTGTTGTTTAGCTTTAGATCTGTAATCTTGTGCTCTATGTCCAAATTTTTGATAGTTGTAACAATACCCATTGAATCTAGGCATTGGAGGTGCATTATTTTCCTTTTCCCAACATTCATGTGCTTGATGTCCAAACTTCTACAGTTAAAGCAATAACCATTGAACTTAGGTTTAGGATTGGACTTACCATTCTTGCTTCGACAGATGTATGTAGTGTGTCTTGATTTTCCACAGTGGTGGCATACAGGCTTGTTTTTCTTTGACTTTGCATTCCTCTTTTCACCAATCTTAGATGATTCTCCTTTCTCAGTAGATGTTTGTTGTTTGATGTGACCTAATCCAGAAGAATCTTTAAATCTCGTTGATGCTTCCATCAAGTTTTCATCGCTCTCAAGAGAGTTTCCATTCTGAAATAGATTTGCAGTGTCTTCTTCATGATAATGAGTATCATTCATTTGTTTGGCCAAATCTTTCCTTCCTTGCAAGGATTTCTTCAATTCCTGTCTTACTGTCTCGAGCTGATGTAAAGCTAGCTGAATTTCAATCTTTTGTTTCTCAACGACTTTACCCAATTTGTAAATCTCCATCTCAAGATCTTTACTCTCAAGATGATTAAAACCTTTTGTAGGAGAACTGCGCTCTGATACCAATTGTTGGAAATACAATATGGGAAAGCAAGATACTGAGGGGTAGGGGGGGGTGGGGTGAATCAGATCTTAAAATTTTTATCCTTTAAAACAAAACTGATCCACAACCATACATAAATATAATTGATCTATCAACTAGTAGCATCCATGACAGTAAATAAATAACTCAAGACACAAAATTTTGGTAACCCAGAAACCCAATAAGGTAAAAATGGGGTGGGGATGACACCTACAAAAATCTTCACTACTATAGCAATAAAGTGTGCCTGTTAGGGCTACAAAGTTTGATCATAATATGTAATCTAACTGGTTAAATGTCTACCTGATTAAGAGTAATAGATCATTACAATCTACCTTATAAAAGGATTTAAACTTACAACAAAGTAAGCACTCGGTTAAGAGATTTAGAAAGGTCTGTTAGAACCACTCTGTTAAGAGATTTCACCTGATACACTAGTTAGAATGTCTCAAGAACTGATCCTTTGTTATGCAATCTGATGCTGATAATGGATCTCCTCTTTCCAATACCTTCTCTGATCTAATAATTTGATATGTATTTACACTGTTGTTCACTGCTCTTTCACTCTGCTAGATCTATGCTTCTTCTATCAAAATAACCATTTGCACATCTCTCATGTACGCATACACTTCTCCTCTTATACATGCCTACACCACTCTATTTTAGGGTTTAAGAAGCAATCTTATATACTTTACAAATCTGGCATCTAGATCTAGATCAACAATCAAGATCAAATGCTTGTGCCACTTAGGCATTCCAATTTTCTGATTGGCTCCATGCCACGCATTGGGATCAAATAATTAATGTGTAATTAACTCTGTTGAAATCATTAAATGCATGAACAATTCGGCCAAAAATAGTTTACCTTCAAGTTTGTGTCATTCCTAACATGTATGTCAAAAATGTCTTTCTCGACACATTAAGACTCTCACGCTCGGCATGAACATGATCAACTTTTGCTTGATTTCTGAGTCACTTGACAACCATTATTTTCTCGGCAATTACTATGTCGGATAGCTTGACCTATACTAGATAGCTCAGCCGCAATGATGACCGACTAACCTTCCTTGATAAATGACTAAGTGTGGGACACTAATGATCAACAAAACTTAGAGATCAACAATGAATACTAATTTTAGTCTCCAGACTGGGTTTCATCTTTTGACATGCTAGTGGTGCATGATAGTCTGTGTGCTTAGATGAATGTTGATATTATTGAGTGGAAGAAATTCCTTCCAATTCTGAAAGAAAGATACAAAAAATCTTTTTACTGTGCAAATGGTTGTATTTAATTAATTTTATGATTTCTAGTTTTTAGACCATTACTGTTGTGGAAAAAAGGGGGAGAGAAAGATGAAATCAAAATCATATTTGGAGTATCTACTCAAGGGGATTTTTTGGTTTGTTTGGAGTTTTCATGTTTTTGAAGTTTCTGTTGTTTTTCCATCAATGCCAAAGGGGGAGATTATTAGACATATTGAGATGTTATTGGCATTGTTGTCAATGATGTTAAAACCTTCTTACCGGTTACTTGGAAAAATCAGTGTTAGCAATAATAGATCACTAATATAACTATGGGGGGGGATCAGTTGTATGTCATAAATGTTTTACTTTATAAACCAAATGATAAATGCAATATTGAACATAATAATAACACCATAACACAATAAATTATTGTCGAGAAAACCCTATTAAGGGAAAAACCCCGATGGGAATCAACACCCACAAATAATGCACTGAAAGTATAGTATCCCTATTAGGAGATTTAGCCCTATTAGGAGCTGATTATTACATATAGTACACAGTCCATCTTCTAAGTGAGGCCTAGTCTACATCTTATTTTTATATTCCTTCATGCTCTTTTCTCTTATCCTGATGATGGATCACAAAGTGTGATCTGATACGTTGATGCTAAAAATTACACACAATCAAAACCAAAAATCAAGTTGAAAAAACAATGTTAGGAGTCAAGAGAAACAATAGGCTCACTACCTAGGATCACTTCCTAAAGAAGGTTAAATCCACCTTCAGGACTCATTGTTCGAGATACAGATATACAAAGATATAATATCTAGTGAACCAACTTATAGCAATTGGATTTTCTTAAAAAGTTCTAACAAATTTCATCAATCACTATCTCTTCTGTACATCCAACATACTTCTCAAATATAAGCTCTCAACTTCCACACTTCCCTATCCATATTCCTTGTCAAGAAAATAACTCTCTTCTATACAAGTTTATAATAAGCAATTAGGTTGGCCAATTAAGACTTCTCCAATGCACAAAAAATTACATAACCCCTTACTAAGATACACGCGGTACCTTGAACAAGTAAACATTAATTAAAAATTGTCAAATATAATTCAAGATCCGTAATTCACGCTCTCCATCTATAATACACACTTGATGCAAGGCAGTGTCTGGAGATGGGGCCTAGGGCTCTTGCAACTAGTAAACCAACTTGCCAAAAAAATGCGGAAGAAACAAAAACACAGTGAGAGAAGAAACAACAAAGATCCTTTTCATTAATTTATCAAACTCATTACATGCCGAAATGTAAGGCCTTCCCGATTATGGCCACATACAATCAATAAATTATAGAATAGTCTTCATACATGCGAGGTCACAGACCTACCTTTCAGAATCTTCAATACTTAATCCTCTATTACAATCTGATATCAAAATCCTACTGAAGAAATCCCTAAAACTAAGAACATAGAAACAATATATACAAGAGTCCACCAAGAGAGGTCAACGCTCAAATCCAAAGGTGAGACCCAGATTTAGGTCCACACAGAACCCAATGAGAGACCCCAAATCAATTAAGCCATGGAAATTAAATGAAGAAGTCAGCCCCCAACTCCAACTCCAAAATAATCATCTTGGGAAAAGATTGACGGAGCAACAGAGTGACTCGGGAAAAGATCACCCCGAGCAATAGGAAACAAAACCCGAGCATTAGAAGAGAAACCCGAGAAACAAAAAACAAGCATGCCCAGGCAACAAAAGATGAGCAATAGGAACAAGCATGCCCAAGTGATAGAACCTGAGAATCAGGAACAAGAATAACTGAGCGATAGGCCCGAGCAACATACAAACTCCCGAGTAGCCTCCAAACAAACAAAAGAACAAAAACAAACATCTTTTTGGTTGAGCAGGATTCCCAATGACCCAAGATGCTCCTACATCAGACACCTGGGGTTAATAGAAATGATTCCCCGAATCATGTATCAGGTCTAACCTGAAATGAATCCAACTTAGATTGAGAAATCCAAGATGAATCCTCAATCAGTCTATTCTTCCACTTTACCAGATGCTCTATGTATTCCTTTCCTGTTGTACTTCTACCAATTCTCTATTTCAAAATCTTCTCAACTTCCTCTATCTGCTTCTCAGGATAATCACTTGGTATTGTCACTTCTTCATCAGGTTCATGATATTCATACAAGTCTAAAATATTTAATATAGGTGATATATCCATGTCATCAGGTAATTCAACTTTATAAGCATTTCCACTGTAAAATCTTCTTAGTATTTTGCAAGGAACAAATTTCTTCATCTTCAATTTACCATATGTTCCAATAGGAAATCTACCTTTCTTCAAATGAACCATTACAACATCACCAACTTCAAATGTTTTATGTCTTCTTGATCTATCTACACTATCTTTATACTTCTGATTGCTTTTCTCTAGCTTCTATTTTACATCTTCATGCAATGTCTTCATGAACTCAGCAAATTATTTTTCTTCAAAACTTCTTTTCTCTTCTCCAACAATATCTCTCAAGTCTAATATACCTATTGGTTGTGTGCCATGAACAATCTCAAAAGGTGTCTTTCCAGTACTTCTATTCACTGAACTGTTGTATGCAAAATCTGATTGTGCCAACATCAAATCCCAATTGCTTGGTGCGTCTTTAACTAGGTATCTCAACAAATTAGCCAAACTTCAGTTTACAACCTCTATTTGTCCATCAGTCTGTGGATGAAATGTAGAGCTAAACTTCAACTCAGTATCCAAATTATTCCAAAGTGTTCTCCAAAAATAGCTTACAAATTTACTATCTTAGTCAAAGATGATACTCCTCGGTAATCCATGCAATCTAAAAATTTCCTTAAAGAAAAGATCTGCTATATGTACTGCATCTAAAGATGGTATGAAATGTGTCATCTTATAAAATCTATCCACAACAACAAATATGGAATCATTACCTCTTGTTGTCCTAGGTAAGCCAAGAGCAAAATCCATGTTGGTATCACTCCAAGGTTTCTCAGGAATAGTAATAGGTGTACAAACCAGTATTCTGACTCACTCCTTTTGCAAATTGACAAAATCCACAACTTTTCACAAATTTTTGAACATCCTTATACAAATGAAGCCAAAATACCTTTCCTTAAGCAAATTTAATGTTTTATCAATACCAAAGTTTCCAGTCAATCCACTACTATGTTTTTCCTTAATCAAGTTAGTTCTCATTGATCCTCTCGGTATACACAATTGAATACCTTTGAAAAATATATCTTCCTAAATGAAATAATCTTCATACCTACTTGATTGATTTCAATTAGGTTCTCTGCACACTTTCCACTGCTCAGAAAAATCAGGATCACTTCCATACAAATTATTCATGTCATCAAAACCAAGAACCTCAATTCTCATTTCAGTCAACAAAGATCTTCTTCTACTTAATGCATCAGCAACTCTATTAGAAACTCCACTCTTATGCTTAATTACAAATGTGAAACTCTACAACACTCTACCCATTTCATATGTCTCTGATTCAACTTATTCTGACTACCCAAATACTATAAAGCCTTATGATCAGTATACAACAAAAATTCATTTGGCATCAATAATGTCTCCATTTCTTTATAGCTTGAACTATAGCATATAACTCTTGATCATAGACAAAACATTTCCTTTTTTCATCTTTCAAGTTTTCACTAAAGAAAGCAACAAGTTTACCTTCTCGAGTCAAAACAACTCCAATTGCACTTCCACTTGCATCAAATTCAACTTGAAATACCTTATTGAAATTAGGTAATGCTAACACAGGTAATTCAAAAACCTTCAACTTCAAAGTCTCAAAACTCTTATGAGCTTCATGTGTCCCTTTTAATTCTCTTTTGTCTCCTCTCATTATTTCAGTCATAGCATTACAAATAGAACTGAAATTTATGATAAAATTTCTGTAAAAACTTGCCAATCTATGGAATGATCTTACCTTACTGACATTCTTAGGTGTAGGAAAATTCAATATAGCTTCAACCTTCTCAGGATCCATATTCAAACCATCAGCTGAAATTAAAAAACCCAAATACACAAGTTCTTCTTTCATAAATGAAAACTTCTTCAAATTTATCAACAACTTTTCCTCTTTCAATCTCTACAACACTTTCCTTATATGCATCAAATTCTCTTCTCTAGTCTTACTGAATATCAAAATATCATCCAAGTATACAATCACACATTTATTTAGGAATTTCTTTAAAACCTCATTCATTAACCTCATAAAAGTACTTAGTGCATTAGTTAAACCAAAAGGCATAACCAACCACTCATACAAACCTTCCTTTGTCTTGAAAGCAATCTTCCATTCATCACCTTCTCTAATTCTGATCTAATGATATCCACTCTTCAAATCAATTTTGGTAAAATATATTTCTCCACTCAAAAAATCCATTATGTCATCCATTCTCGGTATAGGAAACCTATACTTCACTGTGATCTTATTAATTACTCTGGAATCAATGCACATTCTCCATTCTCCATTCTTCTTAGGTGCCAATACAGTAGGTACTGCACATGGACTCAAACTTTCTTGGATCAAATCTTTGTTCAACAATTCATGAATTTGTCGGTTAAGCTCTTCATTCTCTGTTGGTGTTAACCTATGTGGTGCTTTGTTAGGTAAACTAGCTCCAGGAATCATATCCATATAGTGAATGATATCTCTCATTGGTGGCAAACCATCAGGTACATTATCTAAAATTATCTCCTTGTACTGAGTGAGTAACTTTCCAACTTCTATAGGAATGTCATATTTTGTATTCTTACTCAGTTTGTTAGGAATCAAAGCATAACATATATCATTTCTTTTCAAGTCCTTAACAAACTATCTACCTTCCATCAAAAAAACTTTCACAGATGTACATATCTCAACAACAGATTTTTCAACCAAAGGTAACAAAACTTTCTTCTTACCATCAACCCAAATAGAATACCTATTCAATCTTCCATCAGGTATAGCATGTCTATCATATTTCCAAGGTATGCCCAACAAAATGTGACAACAATCCGTAGACATAATATCACACAACACCTTATCATAATACTTTCCAATTTTCAGATTTACAAAAAAAATTTCACTCACCATTAATGTATGCTCATCCTTGATCCATGAGATCTGATAGGGCTTTGGATATTTCATCCTTTCCAACTACAACTTTGCAACCATTTTCCCAGATTCTAGATTCTCTGAGCTTCCACTATCAACAATTACCTTCCAAACTTTTTTTGCAACGCTACATCTGGTCTTGAACAAAATTTTTCTAAAAGGATATTGCTTATCCTTCTCACTCCATCGTAATCTTTGGATCATGAGATTTCCTTCCTTCTCAGCTTCATTTGGTGACTCCACTTGCACCAATGCATTTATTTAAATACTACCTTTCTTTCTTTCATGTGTACATTCAAAGGATTTGTGTGCTTCCTTTCCATAGTTGTAACAAGTTACTTGGAATCCTTTTCTATTATATCCACCTCTAGAGTAATTTCCTATTCCTCGGTATGAACTTCCACCTTTCCATTCAGTGTTTCCTTTGCCTTGAGATGTGTCTGAAATTGACTTGTCTGGCTTAGATCTACTGTTTTCACCATGAGATCTACCTCTTCCTTTAGGGAGTCTACCACCTCTGGCTCTTTGTCTTTGTTTATATCTTCTATTCATATTTTTTTCATCCTTTAGGGCGAATTGATATGCCTCCTCAATGCTTTCCATCTTGACCAAACTAATCTCATCTTCTATAGAAATTTTCAAGCCATCTAGATATCTTTCTACTCTTTCCACTTCATCTTTAACATGTCCAGATCTGATGTCCAATCTGTGGAATTCCTCAATATAGTCTTGTATAGATTTATCCTTTTGCATCAAAATTTGCATTCGCCTGATTAGGTTAATCTGATAATTACAAGGTAGAAACTTGCCTTTCAATTTGTTTACCATCTTATCCCATACCTTGATTTTTTCTTTACCTTTCTTCTTCTAATCTAATTGCAGATGTTCCCACCATAAGGATTCATGACCTTTCAACTTTGTGCTTGCAATCTTCACCTTCTTATCCTCTGGTACATTTTCATTTTGAAAATACTTTTCCATCTCAGTTATCCAGTCAATCAATTCATCAGAATCCAAATTTCCACTATACTAAGGAGAGTTAAACTGAGGTGTGGATTTCAAACTTGTTAATGCTCTACGAAATCGTTATTCTTCCTAATTCATCACAGGTGCAGGTGCAACTTCATCTTGAACCTCTTCAATTTCACCATCACTAACATCCCCAAGATGTCTTCCTCTATGCTGGGCTATCTCAATAGCTTCCAATCTAGCAACCATCTATCTAAGCATATCAGCTAGACTTGGATCTCACCAATGCTCTAATACCACCCGATGCAAGGCAGTGTCTAGAGATGGGGCCTAGGGATCTCCCAACTACCAAACCAACTTGCCAACACAATGTGGAAGCAACAAAAACACAATGAGAGAAGAAACAAAAAAGATACTTTTCATTAATTTATCAAACTCATTACATGTCAGGCTGTAAGGACTTCCCAATTTCAGCCACATACAATCAATTAATTACATAATAGTCTTCATACATGCGAGGTCACAGATCTACTTTTTAGAATCTTCAATACTTAATCTTCTATTACAATATGATATCAAAATCCTACTGAAGAACTCCCTAAAACTAAGAACATAGAAACAATATATACAAGTGTCCACCAAGAGAGGTTAGCACTCAAATCCAAAGGTGAGACCTAGATTTAGGTCCACATAGATCCCTATGAGAGACCCCAAATCAATTAAGCCACATAAATTAAATGAAGAAGTCGACCACCAACTCCAACTCCAAAATAAGCATCTCGGAAAAAGGTTGACCGAGTAACAGAGTGACTCGGGCAAAGAGTACCCCGAGCAATCGGGAAAAAAACTTGAGCATTAGAAGACAGACCCGAGAAACAGAAAACAAGCATGCCCAAGTGACAAAACCTGAGCAACAAGAACAAGCATGCCTGAGTGACATAACTTGAGAATCATGAACAAGCATAACCAAGAAATAGGCTAGACCAACAAAGAAACTCTTGAGTAGCCTCCAAGCAAACTAAAGAACACAAATATACATCTTTTTGGTTGAGCAAGATTGCCAATGATCCAATATTCTCTTGCATCAATGCTACATCTCTAAATTCGGCCCCAAATAGGTCTTCTCTAGAACACACGCCACAACTTACATCATCAAGAGTCTTGTTAGAGGTTTTTCTTGCAGAGTCAAAATAGATCAATAACTGACCAACTATATAAGTCCCAACTCCTGATTCTAACAAGAAAAAGTCTAATTAACAAGGATAAAACATCCTCCTTCACTTCGATCTCCACATCACTCAGGTGGGTATTACCTAATCTGCACACACATGAATCCTTTGTGACAAATACAAGCTTGCAGATATATAACTGTGGAATAGTTTTCAAACCTTTAGGTAACAAATACCTCAATATTTTTTCAAGCCTTATGCAATATTCCCATTGCATAGAGTATGTTTGGAAACTAGAGAAATCCTAACTCCTAATAACATGAAAGGGAAATGATTTTCAATTATGTTTTGGTTAATGGATCTCTGAAATACCCCCAGTCTTTCATAGACCAGTGCCTTATCCAATGGGAAACAGATTCAAACATAACATTGCAAAGAAGAACATGAACAAAGGAAAATATAACAGTCTGATATGTCTATATGCCTTACATAAGACATACCCTATCAATCAATTTCTACTTGTGAATCCACCTATGTATTCCAATATGAAACTCCCTACTCAAAGAATTTAGCCCTCCCCTTGGAAGAGACATTGGAATAGACAATACATTAATCAACATCCACTAAAAGAAAAGTCTGGAATATCCTGAATATCCCATCTCATACACACTTGAAGACAAATATTAAATCACATTCATTCCTTAAATGCCTCTATTGCTGATCAACAATAGACAAGAGTAAAACACCCTTAATGATTTATTCTCTATGATTCAAGAAACATAATGGAGACAACTTGATATCAGAACAACAATACTGAATTTCATTCATAAGAAAGCTATTACAATGATGTTCTTCCCTAAAAATAAAAGGATACAAGAACACCCTATATGCATAAAAGGGGAAAAATATACAGAAGATACCACACTTGGAACTTGCTCTGAACTTTTGCAGAGAAACTGAACAGAGTCTGAAACCCCCAAAACAGAGAAAAAAATAGGAAGCCTTACAAAAGAGAAAAAACATATACAAATAAAAGAAGGAAACCCTAAAACTTATGTCTGACTGGCACCTGTCCTTCTTGAAATCTGATTTTCACTTATCCTTCAATCCTCCGCTAACTTGATCTTTCTTTAAAAGATATAAAAATGCAATCTGATCTACATCATACATTTCAAGATCTGATTCTACTTGTCTTTTCAAAATTTGATTTCACTTGCTTTTCCAAGATCTGACTTCACTTGCTTTTTCCAAGATCTGACTTCATTCTCTAAAAAAATCCTTTCAAATCTGATTTCATTATCTTCAAAATCTGATCTCATTTTTCTTTGAGAGATTCCTCCGTGAATGCTCCTTCAAGTCTTTGAAATAAAAATATTTCATTTGATTATAGGAAAAGACTATGCTATTTTAATGTTTCAACTTTGCACACTATTTCATATTTTTGCATTTAATATCTTTGTCTATGAAAATCTTCTCATCTGCCTTTTAATATTCTTGCACAGACTATAGTCATTTAAATTCATTTATCTTTTAAATCCTACACATTTTCTTTCCTGCCTTTGAAATTCTCTATTATACATTCTTTCCCCAGAACTCACCAGATTTGGACACTTGGAATGCTCTAATTTGCTAACCTTTAACTAGATTTGAACCTCTTCCTCTAACCATGGTCCACTTGGAGATTTGGAGACAAGCCAGTCTCTAGATCTTTGAAAGGTTTCATTAACCACGATTAGATCTAGAGACTTGGAGACAAGCCTTAGTCTCTAAGTTTCCCAATAAACTCTAACTCGACCCTACTCTGACCATGGTTACCTTGCATGTTGTATCTATGGATCTCTGAGACTTTCTCTTAACCCTGCGTTTACTTAGAGATTCAACGCAAGCCCTTGATCTCGATCTGAATCAGATGGCTGGGGCATGATCTCTGAAGGTTTAGCACTTAACTATTTGCATTGGGAGATCTGGCATAGCGGTTAATTAACCTCTAAGTCTAAGTCGCTGAAGGAAACAGACTTAACCACTATCATCTTGTGACTTCGCGTCCGGTTATTTAACTGCCAATCGCTGAATCTTTGATGCTAATTGACTTAACCGCTAGCATCTCGCGACTTTGCACATGGTTGGTCTGGCAGTTATCTCTATATCTCTGAAGGTTATCCTCAATAGTGGTTACTTATTGAGACTTCATGCACTACTACCACATGTCCCCCATGTCATCCTCTATCTGACCTCCTGCACAACTGCACAATCTGACCGGGCACTCCGCTGATGTCAGCACGCGATTGTGCCCCTAACGCCACCTGTCATCATTGCCACTTGTCTACAAAATTGGGTTATCTTTGGTCACCAACATGTTTCCCAAGGTGCCACCTATGCGTGCGTGGAGAGCCTCCTACTCTTTCTCACAATACTCTATGTTTGTGTTTTTCCTTTTATACAAAATAGAAATCACCTATGGGATCAATGTGGGATTAATCCGCTTCAAGTTTTAAAGATCACATGCATATCATGCCCAAAATATGGGGCCCATGGCCTTGTTCAATCTTCCAACCAATGGGCCCACTTGGGAGCCTCTTAGCTCTTATTCAAACAATTATGCAAGTGTTTCTATATAAAAACCAGTTAAAAACTCACCCCACTGTGCTTGTGGGATATTACACTTTTACATTTACCTAGTTTTTTAAGCCTCTCCATACTCCTGTGCGGCTTTCTCTTATGCAATGCACAAGATACCTGTGAAATACTCCTACCATTTACATTGGCATTGGTCTTTATTCTTTTCAATGTGTAGACTATTACCTTCCACACTACACAGCACTCCAAACATGACATTTAATGAATTTTTTTGTCTTTAATTCATGTGCTGAGAGCCTCTAATATAGATTGTGTAGGCTAGTCCTTCCTCAATTTAATACAATGTGCAACACTTTGGAATCCTACGTAGACCCTTTGTTTTCAACATTTGTCCATTGCAAATTGTTTAAAAAATAAATACAACACCCTCATTCTAACTTACGCAGGGGTCCATTTTAATGCGTTGGCTCTCTTTTTGGTGTGGTCTTTCTCCTTTTCTTCCACACTGGCTTCCATTAATGTCTTCTATATTTTTAAAATGCCTTCATGCATTCAACGCAGCATAAGGATTGGTTTTAAAACTACCAGATTGCATTTGTTTTGGTTGTTTTAAAATTCTTTGTCTTCAAAACATTTAACAATCTCTGGTCTCCTCTCCAATTCACATGCACAACACCTTAACATCTCATTTATTGCATGGCTTTTTGTCTTAGACTTGCTGCTTTCACTTTGTTTAATATCAATGTTTTAATTCCTTTGATGCTGTGTGGGCTTTCCTCTTTGCTTCCACACTGGCTCTTCTTCATAACACATATACCCTTAAATGTGTGGCCTTTGGTCATGGGCATATTCCTTGGCACATTAAATTTGTCAATTTGTATTACCATTGAACTTTGTAATGCTTGTCAATGTATTGCGCAATAACTCAGCCATGGTTTTCAATTTAATCTCTATCTTTGTTTATTTAAAACACATGCTAGTTGCATTATTTAAAATTTAAAACATAGCACCTAAAGAACATTGCAATGCAAGTTTTTTTTTTAAGTCTTTTGAATATTGCATCCTTCCTTCATGTGCAGGCTCTTCTAACCATTTTCAAATCCTCTTGTTCAAAGAAACTCATCATTCAAGTTTGCATTCAAATTTGCATTTTTTTAAACGTTTATAAACCTTTTCTCACTTGCGTTGATCTCTTGGATTGTATTTTCCAATTGCATACTAGTTTTGAAAACTTTTAAAACATTCTCCCGATTCGAGGACTTCTCCACTTCACATAATCTCAATGTCTGGAGAAATAATACAATATTCACCGGGATATGCTTTAATGACTTTAAATTCCACACTTTGCATTGCTCCTTTGTCCTCTATCATAAAATTCATGTGCCTTAGATATGCTTTCATATTCTAAGTATCAACCATTGCACAATCTAATAATAAAGCATCGAACTGGTGGACCTTAAAAACAACTCATGACAATTCTGCAAATTGAACTTAATAACAACATCTGGCCTCTAGAGATTGCTTTAAAAACTGACTAGAAGACCTCCCAGATCTCTCAAAACAAAGAGACATGGAGTCTTTCATGTTTACCACTGCTCTACAAAAACATATCTCCATGACACTTTCAGAAGCGAGCTATTTTAAACTCCCAAGTTGACCACTTTCACAAACTGCAAATGCACTAGTCAAAACACATGCAAACTACTTTGGATTTACTTCTGCAATACCAAAACATTCTCTGAGACCTAACCACTGATCCAGGTAGTACACTTAGATGCAAAGATTATAAATCCATAACTGGAAACCTAAGACAACCATTTGACATAAAGCTATAACCCTCTGAAAATAGCAACTCTACAAAAATAATTCTGTCTACACTGTAAATCTACATAAACTGCTTTTAGATTTTGATTCCACAAACCTATCAGAAGAGACTCTTAAAGTTTGATACCTGGAACATAGATTCAATTTCATACAAGGCATGTGAATATTGAATTAACTTTCTCTGATGATGAACTGATCAACTGACACAAATCTGCAGAGTCAGCATTTCACAATTTTCTGAACTTAAACTCAGTAAAAATATAGAAATTGGAATCAGAATCAACTGGGCAAAGTGGTCAAATGGATTGACCAAAGTCTGAAACTCTTTAGATAAGTTCACTTCTAGGTTTAAAATGCAAGGTAACTTTCAATTATTTATTTCCTTGAACCAGGGTACAATTTGTAAGACCTGAAAGTAAGGCAATTCAACATTCTGGGCAAAATAGAGAAATAAGACAATTCTGGACAACCAACTTTGGGGGATCTGCAAACTTATCAAATGGATTCCAAATGGCTTAGGTTTTGAAAAATAAGATATTTTATATACATATTAAACATTCCCAAAGTGGCGGCCCATGGAACTCAAAAGGACACAAGTTATTCAAATGCAAACTGTGCCTATTACAACAAAGTGACACTTAGGCGACAAATGCAGAATTAGACAAGTGCTCAAAATGAGACATCATGAAATAACTTGAAACTTGAATATGACAACCTGGGATGTCTTCATATGTCAAAAAAGAGTGATGAACACCTGACATGCATGATAAACCTCAAAACTTCATCCGGACAAATAGACATAATAAGCATTTATAGGGAGTCAAAATGCAAAAGATTAACAAGGTACTCAAAAACCCTTGTTGCATTTTTGAGTCCCAACAAGTCTTACGACCCAAGAATGATAAAAAAAAATTCCTCAATATGTATCCTAAAATTCCCCAAGATCGCATAACATGAAATGTTCTCACATCCATGCTATCCAAAAAAATTAGAGACTAACACTTCCATAATTCTCTGTCATTGTTCTACAAACAATCTCTACCAAAACTACTATAACTCATGGATATAGAAACATAAAATCAAGAGAACTTAGATATGTGATCTAATCTTGTCCCTTAATACACATTTTTTCTCACATCCTCTAAGATTATGTACAGTGTCTGTACACGACTGTCCGTCTTGCCTGTGACTAAGACAACTAGTCTGACTGAGACTTCAACTAAACACATGTTGACATCAATGACAAAAAATGAATGCCAACAACTCCAATAGAAGCCAATTAAAAAAATCTCCCCCTTTGGCATTGATGTAACTACATGAGAAAATTCATCAATCCAAAAGTACCAATCTCAATACAATCTTCTCAATATCCTCTTCACAACTCTCCCAAAAATAGTAGGGATTTTTCACTGAATCTCTCCCCCTTTGATATTAATGGAAAAGGGTTCCATTAATCTATCTTTGACTATCTCACCTTTGCAAGGTGTAGCATTTTAAAATATTCATGCCCGTAGAAACCAGGTTCTTAAACACCCAAATGTGTTCTATTTTGTTCTTACGATCACTCCCACTGAGGAGTGGATCAAAACATCAAGTCCAAGAAATGATATAACTATGAAATCCACTGGACTGATGCATTCTTGCATCAATTAGTTCTCACAAGGAGGGGCTCTCACCCCAAGCATACCTTTGAGATGCTCAAAGGCATCCTTTGGCAAAGGTTTTGTAAATATATCTACTATTTGTTCCTTTGTGCTAATATACTCTAATATAATCTCCTTCTCTACAACCTTGTCTCTCAAGAAATGATACTTGATTGAAATATTTTTAGTCTTTGAATGCATAACTAGATTCTTTGACATATTTACTATGCTAGTGTTATCACAATGATTAACCACTGGATCTTCAAAAGTTATCCCAATTTTCTTCAACATCTACTTCATCCAAATAATTTGTGTGCAATTATAGCAGCAACAACATACTCTGATTCAACAATAGACTAAGCTATACAATCCTGCTTCTTACTGAACCAAGAAACCAACCTTTTCCCAAGAAAAAATGCACCATGACTTATGCTCTTTTTGTCATCAACATTTCCTGCCCAATCAGCATCAGTATAAGCATGCAAAACAAAATCATCAGATTTTTCATACCATAAACCATTCTCTAGTGTCCCTTTCAGACATCTAAATATTCTCTTTACTGCAGCAAGATGAGTCTCTTTAGGATATGCTTGATATCTTGCCACAATTCCAATTGCATTAGCAATATCTAATCTAGTGTGAGTTAAATATTGTAAGCCTCCAATCATGTATCTATAATTTTTCTGAAAACCACTCTGAGAGTCATCAGTAGTAGTAAGCTTGTAACTAGTAACCATAGGTGTTCCAATAGGTTTACACTCTTCCATTCCAAACTTTTTCAACATTTCCTTAAGATACTTGGTTTGAGAAATAAAAATACCATTCTTGTTTTGATTAATTTTCAACCCTAGAAAAAAATTCATTTCACCAATCATCAACATCTCAAATTCACTTTCCATTTCGTTCAGAGGATTTCTTACTCATTTCATCATTACCTCCAAAAATGATATCATCTAGAAAAACTTCAACTATTAAGATTCCATCTTCACTAGTTCTTAAATAAAAATAACTGTCTACATTACCTTTTCTTAAACCAAGATGAAGTAAATACCTATCCAACCTAGCACACCATGCTCTAGGTCTTTGTTTCAGTCCATACAAATCCTTCTTCAATTTGCAAACCATGTCCTCATCATCTGTCAAAAAGAATCCATCAGGCTGCTCAATAAACACTTCCTCCTCTAAATCTCTATTCAGAAATGCATATTTCACATCCATATGATACACTTTAAAGTCTTTGTGTGCAACATAAGATGAAAATAATCTCACTGCCTCAAGCCTAGCAATAGGAGAAAATGTTTCTTCAAAGTCCATGCCTTCTTGTTGTGAGTCGCCTTTACAAACCAGTGTTTCCTTATTCCTTACAACCATTCCTTCTTCTCTCATTTTATTTCTAAAATCCTATTTAGTCCCTATAACATTCTTGTCTTTAGGTCTAGGAATCAATTCCCAAGTGTTATTTTTCTTAATCTGTTCCAATTCTTCCTGATTTTCTTTAGTGCAAGATTCATCTCTACATGCCTCAACAACAGTTTTTGGTTATACTTGAGAAATCAAACAAATCTCATTTCTTAATCTGGATCTTGTCATCATGCCTCTATTTGCATTGCCAATAATTTGATTTTTTGGATGGTTTTTATTAACATACCTTGGTGTCTTTGGAATTTCAGTAGATTCATTTGAATCATTCAGACATACCTTGGTCTCATGATCAACTTCAAAAGGTTCTTCTTGATTTGCAATATCCTCCTTGTTCTCTGAAGTCTGGCTATAGTAAAATATTCTTTCCTGAATTTAAAACTTCTCATCAATCCTTACACTATCACTTTCAATTATCTTCCTCAATATTAGATTGAAAAATTTATAATCTTTACTCTTAGTGGAATAACCAAGGAAGATTCCTTCATCACTTCTAGCATCAAATTTCCTATCTCATCATTCCTTTTGATATATCATTTACTACCAAATATTCTGAAATATTTCACAGTAGGAGCATGATTAAACCATAGTTCATAAGGAGTCTTATTAGTACCTTCTATGATCTGAATTCTATTCAAAGTGTAAACTACAATACCAACAACTTCTCTCCAATGAACATGCGACACATTTCCTTCAAGAAACATAGTTCTAGCAGCATGTAATATAGTTCTATTTCTTCACTCTACAATCCCATTCTGTTGTAGTTTCTTGGGAGATGATGTTTGCATGTATATACCATGATCTTCATGGTAGGTATTGAACATATTTGAAGTAAGATCTCCACCTCTATGTGACCTTAAACATTTTATCTTCAAACCTGATTCATTCTCAACTTTTTCTTTGAAAATCTTGAATTTATCAAAAGCCTCAGATTTCTCTCTAAGAAATGAAACCCACATCATCCTAAAAAATTCATCGACAAAATTTATGAAATACCTTTCACCATAGTAAGATATTGTTCTTGTAGGACCACACAAATTTGTATGCACTAGATCCAACTTCTGAGTAAGATTTGCTTTGAAAATTGCTTCATGTCTATTTCCCCATCACACATTCTCTCCACAGTGTTAGAAGGTTTCACAATATTTGGTAGATCTCTAAAAATATTTTTCATATTTTATTTCACAATGTTATCAAAATTTATATGACAGAATCTTCTATGCCATAACCAACTATCATCAACCTTTGCAACAAAACAAGAAGCTTCTACGGTATTCAGCTCAAACACATTTTGTCTTTACTTAGTACCTGATGCAATCAAATCCCCTCTTTGACTTATGATAGAACATTTCCCATAATTTAACTTCAAATGATAACCCTTGTCTACAAGCTTTGCAATAATCAACAAGTTATGTTTAAGTCCATAGACAAGCAATACATCACCAATATTAGTTTTACCATCAAGATAAATTGATCCCACTCCAATGATAAGCTTAGGAACATTGTCACCAAATCTCACTACACCACCATCATATTTAGTTAGCTGAAAAAACTTATTTCTATCACCATTATATGATGTGAATAACCTCATGCAGGATCATCTAGGGGTAGATGAAAATCCTTTATGTTGGTATGTTTGATCTTAGTTTGATTAGTGTTGCTCAGTTGGAGTGGTGTTTCTCAGTTGCTATTAGGTGTAGTGTTGGACAAGGAGCTTAGTTGCTGAAGGGCTCAACACATTTTGGTTCTTGGATTCTATGTTTCTCGACATGTGTTGGCCGAGGAGCTTTGCATCTTTTGGTGCTCGATAGTTTTTGCTGATGCTCAGCAGTTTGGCTGGCCAACTTGTATTCTTTTGGATTTGGGAGGCTGACTTGTTGTATTTAATTTGGATCTCTCATGGGGGGATGTGTGTGAACCTATTTGGGTCTTGGATCTTTATCTTATGTGCATTTAGTGGGTTGGAATGGTCGACTGGGTCATTTAATGTTTGTTTGCAGGCTGACTTGTGGCTTGAATATGTAATTGATGTAAGGGTTTATTTGCAACAGGTTGACTTGTGGCCATGCTAGTATTTAAAAGGGATATAGGGTAGAGTTGAGGTAGCAAGTGGTAAGTAGGTTTAGCAGAGGAGCAACCTAAATTTGTGAACTTGTTGTAGAGCTAGGGTTGAGGCTTAAGAACAAGAAGATTTCTTGGAGGCCTGTGTGCACAATTTCACATCTTCTTGAAGGTTTCTTTCAAATTACTATGACTTGTTGTTACATATCTGACTAGCTAGGGTTAGGATTGAGTTGGATCTTGAGGGATCTTGCAAAAATTTTATTTTCTTTGTAATTTGGATTTCATTGTGGTTATTAGCTGGGGGCTTGGACATCTCATTTGGGTATTCTCCTACCTTGCACCTTGTTAGGTGGTATCAGAGCTTGAATTTCTTGAGTATGTGGATAGATCACTGAGGGTGAGGTATTTTACACCAGGACCTTAGATTGAGAAAGTTGGTGATTTGTTGTAAAGGGTTTGTGAAGATCTTGGAAGATGCATCCGAGAAGATTGGACCCTAGGGAAATTGAAGATCTTCGTGATGTTGTGTATTTGAGGGTTACAGAGAAGGTTAAAGCAAATTTCAGACCTAATATGGAATTGATGAAGAATGACATGATCCCTAAGATCATAAGGGCTATGACTTGTGTACCTTGGAATGTGAGCACTGAGGATGGTTATGACGAAACTACTAAAAATGAACCAAAACCTATTGAGCCAAGGAAGAGGACATGTAAGGTTTCCTTTAAGGGTACTTGTTTTCATTATGGTGAAGAAGGAAATAGAGATTATGAATGTTCCCAGAAAACTGGTGACCGAAGAACTACTATGGTGAATGAAGTTGAATACTTGAATGAACCTGAACAAGGAGGAGATAGTTTGCTAGCTCGATGAGTACTATTTGGTAAGAAAGTACTGGAACCTTGTCAAAGGATTAACTTGTTTATAACTCATTGCAATGTGATTGTGGATGGTGCTAGTACTGATAACCTTTTATCTGAGGACATGGTTCAGAAACTTGGTTTGAAAAGAGTGAGACATCCTTGTCCTTATAGGATTAGTTGGTTGTGAGATGTACATGCTTTGGAAGTGAAGGAGAAATATCTTGTTCACTTTCAGATTGGCTAGTACAAGGATCAAGTGGTGTGTGATATTGTGGACATGAGTAGTTGTCACATATTACTTGGTAGACCTTGGCATTATGATTGCAGGGATGTGCATGATTGTGTTTTCTTTTGAGAAAGATAGCAGGAAGTTTTTGTTAGGAATAACAGTCCACCAACACAACTGAGAGGGGGGGTGGGAGAATTAGTTGTGAGAAATATTATTAAACATTAAGTTTTATAAATAAAAACTTCACATCAAATGATAACATAGTAAATGCCAACACAATAATGCAATCCTTTGTTGGCAAGGAAACCTTGTTAAAGGTAAAACCCCAGTAGGAATTAGCACCCACAAATGATGTATTGAGAGTATAGTATCCCTGTTAAAATATTTATCCTTGTTAGGAGCTTATTACAACATTACAGTACACAGTCCCTATTAAAGGACAAACCCTGTTAGGAGTCAAGAGTAACAGTGGGCTCACTTCCCAAAGAAGGTTAAAGACACCCTCAAGGATTTACAATCCGAACAAGTGTATATAGAAAATATGCAATCAGTGATCTGTCTGATAGAAACTCTTTTCTTGGTTAGTTCCAATGAAGTACAATGAACATATCCTCTTCTCTACATCCAATAGTCAATCAATCTTTGTAGCTTCTCTATCAATCACCTTCTCTACATACACACTCTATCACACATATTTTCAAAAGAAAAGATCTCTCATATATATCCTTTAACAATAATTGATTAGGTCAGCCAATTAATATTTCTTAATATACAAATAAATATTTAACCCCTTGCTAAGATACACATGGTATCTAAAACAAGTATACATCAATTATAATACATCAAATATAGTCCAAGATCTGCAATCCACGCTTGCAATCCACAATACATGCTACATCTCTAAAGTAGGCCCCAAAATAGGTCTCCTCCACAATAAACACCATAACTAATGTAATCATCACTCATACAACTTGCGACCGATCACAAACATTATTGAACATGTCTTTTGTCATCTCTCAAGCTCGCATTACATGAATCATCATCGCGTGTAAGATACACTCAAAACACAAAGATGATGAACTATAACTAATTGAATGTTTGAAGATGTTAAGTTCATGATCACCAAGCTAGAGAAAGTTAATGCAAGACATTAAATTAGTTAATGTATTGTATTGTCGTTGATGTCAACTTGGTATAATCTGATTGGTTATATACAAAGTGTCAAAGACTTCAAAGAACTAAAGAGATAAAGGTTATACTATCAGTAATGAATAAAAGTTTAGTATTCACTAAGTGAAAACAAATGCCAACGTAAAGTGCACCCCGATGAATAGAGATACCTGAGAGAAAATTCATAGTGATACCCGAGTAAGAAACCCAAGCAAGCATTACCGATGAGAAGAACCACATTGTTACCCGACGGAAAGACAACCCCAACAGACAAAGATGCCTGAGGAAAACTGAAGTCTAGACTGAGCTAACAAGGAGTTAAAAACCAAAAAGAACTGAAGTTTAGAAATGACAAAAGACTTAGCTGGCAAGAGAAAAAGGAGTTAACTAGTTGATAAACATTTTTTTCATCGACAAGTTAAAAGCCAAAGATAAGCTAGAGTTTTAAAGTTGTTTTATTCTAGTTGTCAAAGAGAAATCTATGGGATAAAACTGAAGTAAAGCTTTAAAAAATAAAGGTGAGAATTACGGATCATGAAAAGAACAAGAAATTCAAGGACTTAGAAATAGTGAAATCATGTCTATAAAGAGACAAACTAATTCATTATGAATTAGGGGAGTGAATAGAGAAGAGGATGCTGAAGAGAAACTGATGAAGAAAGAAGTATTCATTCAGACCTGATCAAACAAGCTAAAGAGCAGAGCTAATATTTCTGTGGACACTGAGCAACAGAGAAATAACATCACTGAGAAGAAAGAAGTGGAGCAAAGACATTGAAAGGAAACATTGATCAGAAAGGTATTATGAGCTTATAATAGATCTAAAAATCTGCAAGTCTAAGTTGTATGTATGAACATATCATATATTGTTTTAGTTTAACCATTGAATCAGAGAAGTATCTTAACCGAGAAGGATCTTAAAAAATCCTTTATATATTGAGATACATCCCAAGGAGTATCAAAATGTTAATTCATGAAGATAGCATAGTGAAATGCCAAATATCAAGTGATTAACTGCTAGTGATAAATCCTGTTACAAGGTCACACTTAACAGTGTGTTTGTAACCTTTAATAGGGTTGGCTCTTCACCAAGCTCACTTTAGAAGAGTGAAAAATTTGGGTTACCGGTCCCAAGTGGTTTTTCCCTTAACATGGTTTCCATGTTAAAAATCTATGTGTCAAATGTGTTTGAGTCATTGCTTTGATGTTTTGCTTTACACATTACTAAAACATGATTGATCAGTGAACACTAAGTTATTTACTATATTTCGGTAAATGAAAGAGTGCTAATTGGTAAACATTAAGAATAAGGTTTAACAGTGAACTCCGAGCAGTAGTTATTTGTTAAGATTATTTCAATTCATACATCTTGTAGGACCAAAGATAACTAGAGGCTTATAATTGTGGTACTTAGTTTTTGGGTTGATTTATTGGAATATTTTCAAGGCCACTGATTCACCCCCTCCCTCTTATTTATTCTAACAATTGGCATTAGAGCTTGTGTGCTTAGAAAGGGAGTTTAAAGACTCAAGCTAAATATCACAAGATGAGCAAATGAGATGTGCCCAAGTTGAACAAGGACAAATTTGCATCATGGGAAAGCAGTATAAGACTCCACCTTTCAGGTATTGGAAATGATGTTACTCAATACTTGGATACTGAATATGTGTTACCTACAGGACCTTAAAAAATTGATCAATTGAGAGAAAAGAATGAGCACAATTGCACGATGATAGAGCTTGCTTCCTCACTCTCCGATGCTAAATTTGAAGATGTCAAGACTTGCACCTCTACAAAGAAAATGTGGAACAAATTGAAGCTAGTACATGGAGGAGAAGCTAATGTACTAAGAGCTAAGGCAAAAATCCTAAGAGGGAGGTTTGATGACCTAAGGATGAAAGAAGGAGAAAACATCACTCAGCATAGCTGCAGAATCAAAGAGGTAGTCAATTCTATCCGATGAGTTGGAGGTGTACTTGAAGAAGAAACAGTGGTAAGTAAAATCCTAAGAACCTTACTGCTTGTATATTCTATTAGAGTATCTATTATACAAGAAATGAGAGTAGTAGAAAATAATAATGTTACTCTAGATATTTTTATTGGAAGAATTATTTCATTTGAGATGAATAACTTTGATAATAGTGTCTTACCATCTATTGATTCTGCATTCAAATATTCTTTGAAAATAAGTAAGTCAAGTCATAAACACACTGTGAGGAGTGATAGTGAAAGTGATAGTGATGACCAAGGACTTGATGAGATTGAAGTTCTAATGGCTAGAAGATTGCAGAGAGGCAAAGGTAGATACAAAGGTAAATTACCACTTGTATGTTTTAATTGTAAAGAGATTGGGTACTTTGCTACTAGATGTCCTAACAAAAGAAAAGAAGACAGAAACAGTGATAGATCATATGAAAAGAAGTTTGACAGAGGTGATGAAAGAGATTATCAAAGCAATTGACAATCTAGCAGAAGAGATACCCAAGACTACAAGGACAAAGGGAAGAAAGCTTATTACCTCATTGACAAATATTATCATCAGTATCTTATTAAAATCATCTCCATTTTATGCATTGTTATCATGCTAGTTTAGCTTTAGAATTCTTAGTTCATGTTTATGTTCTTATGTTTTTAGTTCATTGTTGAATCTAGAAATCACATGCTAGGATTGCTGAAATATTTGTTGATGATATCATATTTGGGGGTAATGATATGCTATGTAAATCTTTTACTAATGAAATGAGAAAATATTTTGAGATGTCAATATTTGGGGAGATCAAATTCTTTCTTGGTCTACAGATTCTTCAACAAGATGCAGACATATATATCACACAATCCAAATACATCAAGGAAGTGCTTAAGATATTCAAGATGGAAGATCCCAAGCCAGTTGGAACACCTATGGCAACCGGATGTAAGTTGACAAAGGAAGACAAGTAAAATGAGGTAAATTAGACCCTATATAGATCAATGATTGGAAAACTAATGTATGTTGTTCATGTAGACGTCCAAAATTGTCCTTATATTAATTTAATTAATATTGCCATAACATTATAGTTAATTTTAATTAATTATATTTGCTATATTCTTCTATCTATTTAATTTATTTATTTAATTAAATATGATTCATCTTCATAGTATTTAAATCTTAATTTAAATATTATTCCCCCTTTTAATGTATTAAATCACATTTATATACATTTCCCTCATTAATCCATTTTAAATAAATTTATAATTTATTTATTCCTCCACATGACTTAATTCTATTAAACCATAATTAATCTAAATCTAATTTTGATTACACTAATTTGAACCTAGGTCCTACCCTACCTCACATCACTCTCACCAAATAGACCTACTCACTAATTAAATAAGGTTAATTAGGCTAATTTCTTGATTCCTACACATATTAGTCCTAATAATTTGCTCACACATCTATTAGCAAATTTCCAAATTTGACTTTTCAAAATCATGCTAATTTGGTACCAACAAGGTTTCTTACAACCTTGATGATGCTTTCTTACACTTTCTAAAAGTGTTTCATTGGACTAAAACTCTTACACCTCTTAGAAGATCCTTCACATGTGTATTTTAAGTACACTTTGACCCATCACATCACAAGTTGCTCATACATGTGTGAGAAAAATTGGCCTCTTGCATGGCTTATGTGTCCCTCATGTGGCACCTATGTGGATGCCACATGAGCTCCACCTCAGACAAGCCCTCTCCTTCCTTCCAAAAATCCATAAATAGAGGCTCTTGCCAAGAGAAAATCATCTCCATTTTATGCATTGTTATCATGCTAGTTTAGCTTTAGAATTCTTAGTTCATGTTTATGTTCTTATGTTTTTAGTTCATTGTTGAATCTAGAAATCACATGCTAGGATTAATGGTGAATGAATGTAGTTCTATTATCTCATGCATATCATTCTAGCTTAATGTTGCATCTTCATCTTCATTAGTGAAGGCTTGAGACAAGTTCCTCAGACTTGTTCTTGAGCTCTTCATCACATCCATTAGTTGCATTATAGTTTTAATCCATAGAAATAAAAATCAAGTGGGATTTTAATATTATGTTGGGAGAGCACACCCACATACATGTCTAAGATAAAATCAACAAGGCATTGGGTGCCCTTGTTCAGCTCATCGGAGGTTATGATGGAAGTCTTGTTTTGAAGTATGTTTTTAGACATGTTAGTATAGTTTATTGATTTATATCTCTAATGTTTGCATGTCTGAGCGTGCTCCCAACATGAAGATTTATAGCATATACATTTTGGCACAATACATAAAAATGGAGATGATTTTCTCTTGGCAAGAGCCTCCATTTATAGATTTTTGTTATCATGCTAGTTTAGCTTTAGATTTCTTAGTTCATGTTCATGTTTTTATGCTTTTGTTCATTATTGAATTTAGAAATCACATGCTAGGATTAATGGTGAATGAATCTAGTTTTATTATCTCATGCATAACATTCTATCTTAATTGTTGCATCATTTTCATTATTTGGTGAAGGCTTGAGACAAGTTCCTCATACTTGTTCTTGAGCTCTTCATCACTTTCATTAGTTTGCATTGTAGGTTTCAATCCATAGCAAGCAAGAAAATCAAGTGAGATTTTAATATTGTACTGGGAGAGCACACCCACATAAATATCTAAGAGCAAATAAACAAGGCATTGAATGCCCTTGTTCAGCTCATCGGAGGTTATGATGGAAGTCTTATTTTGAAGTATATTTTTAGACATTTTAGTGTAGTTTATTAATTTATATCTCTAATGTTTGCATATTTTAGCGTGCTCCCAATAGGTAGATTTCCAGCATATATAGTTCATACTAGACCAAATATAGCACATGCAGTTGGAATAGTTGTAAGATTCTCTGCTAATCCCAAAGAATCACACATGACTACTGTCAAGAGAATTCTGAGATATCTAAAGAATACCAAAGACTATGGTCTCTAGTATAACAAAAAGGAAAAAATTGAGCTTCAAATCTATATAGATGCTGATTGGGCAGGAAACTTAGATGACAGAAAGAGCACAACTGGAGGAGAATTCTTCATGGGTGACAGACTTGTCACATGGATTAGTAAGAAGAAAGGATGCATCTCACAATCTAGTGCAAAAGTAGAATATGTCACTATTGCTGCAAACTGCTCTAATATTGCATGGATCAAACAACTACTGGAAGGTATAAATATGAAGATTCTTGAACCAGTGATTATGTATTTTGATAATACTAGTGTAATAAACATATCAAAGAATCCATTCATGCATGCTAAAACTAAGCATATTTCAATCAAGTATCATTACTTAAGAGAACAAGTACAAGAGAAAGAGGTAATACTAGAATATGTTCAATCCAAGGAACAATTAGCTGATATATTCACCAAGACATTGCCTAAATATATATTTGAGTACCTAAGAAAGAGACTAGGGGTCCGACCCTTGTCTATTGGTCACTAAGCTAACTAGGAATTTGCATCAGCCTATACACAATCAGAAGATCATTCATGTTGATGCAAGCAAAGAGATGGACTGCAAAGATACATCTGTACACAACAAGGTACTTATCTGCACCGAACACCAGAGATATTTTTTATGGATAATATAGAGCTATTATGCTGATGGAAAGGATATTCAAAGGGAGAGAATATCCAGATGGGAGAGATGTAACTTGTAAGGGAGAGATGACTTAACGGAGAGAGTATATCTATTTCCATCAAAGGAAAAAGAGATGATCAAGGAGAGGGACAGTCAAAGGGAGAGACAGGATCGGAAGCTACTACATCTATCCAATGAAGGAAATAAAGATTGAAGAAAGTACTCTATAGGAAACAAATCTAAGCTAGAAGAGCTTACCAAGAGCCAAACACTTGTATTGGTTATAGAACAATAAATTTGGTAAATTTTGATGAAATACAACTGATATATTTCATAATGTATTAGTAGTAATGTAGTACGCTACCATCAATACCAAAGGGAGAGATTGATGAACTACTGATTGAATGTTTGAAGATGTTAAGTTGATGATCACCAAGCTACAGAAAGTTAATGCAAGACATTAAATTAGTTAATGTATTGTATTTTCATTGATGTCAACTTGATATAATCTGATTGGTTATATAAAAAGTGTCAAAGACTTCAAAGAACTAGAGAGATAAAGGTTATGATATCAGTAATGAATAAAAGTTTAGTATTCACTAAGTGACAACAAATACTGATGGATACAGAAACCTAAGAGAAAAGTCATAGTAATACCTAAGCAAGAAACCCGAGAAAGAATTACCGACGAGAAGAACCACAGTGTTACCCAAAGGACAGACAACCCCGATGGACAAAGATGCCTGAGGTCTACTAAAGTCTAGACTGAGCCAAAAAGGAGTTAAAAACCGAAAAGAACTAAAGTTCAGAAATGAAAAAATACTTAGCTGGCAAGAGAAAAAGGAGTTAATTGGTTCATAAACATTGTTTTCATCGACAAGTTAAAAACTAGAGATAAGATAGAGTTTTAAAGTTGTTTTATTCCAGTTTTCAAAGAGAAATCTGTGGGATAAAACTGAAGTAAAGCTTTAAAGAAAGAAAGGCGAGAATTATGGATCACACCAAGAACAAGAAAGTCGAGGACTCAGAAATGGTGAAATCATGTCTATAAAGAGACAAATTAATTCATTATGAATTATGGGAGTGAATAGAGAAGAGGATGCTGAAGACAAACTGATGAAGAAAGAAGTCTTCATTCAGACCTGATCAAATAGGCTGAAGAATAGAGCTAATATTTTTGTGGACATTGAGCAATAGAGAAATAACATCACTAAGCATAAAGAAGTGGAGCAAAGGCATTAAAAGGAAACATTGATCAGAAAGGTATTATGAGCTTACAATAGATCTGAAAATATGCAAGTCTAAGTTGTATGTATGAACATATCATATATTGTTTTAGTTTAATCATTGAATCAGAGAAGTCTCTTAACTGAGTAGGATCTAAACAAATCCTTTATATATTGAGATACATCCCAAGGAGTATCAAAAGGTTAATTCATGAAGATAGCATAGTGAAATGCCAGATATCAAGTGATTAACTATTAGTGATAAATCCTCTTACAAGGTCACACTTAACAGTGTGTTTGTAACCTTTAACAGGGTTGGCTCTTCACCAAGCTCACTTCAGAAGAGTGAAAAATTTGGGTTATTGGTCCCAAGTGGTTTTTCCCTTAACAAGGTTTCCACGTTAAAAATACATGTGTCAAATGTGTTTATGAGTCATTTCTTTGATTTTTTTCTTTACATATTACTAAAATAGGATTGATCAGTAAACACTAAGTTATTTACTGTATTTTGGTAAATGACAGTGAACTCTGAGCATTAGTTATTTGTTAAGATTATTTCAAGGCATACATCTTGTAGGACCTAAGATAACTAGAGGCTTATAATCGTGGTACTAATTTTTTGGGTTGATTTATTGGAATATTTTTGAGGCCACTGATTCACCCCCCTCTTAGTTATTCTAACAAGAGACTTGCTCTGTCAATCATCACTATCATAGTCCAGAAACTAGTCTTTATAAAAAAAATTATAACTCATCTAATATGAAAAAAAATCCAAGAGACCTTAGAAATAAGATCATCATACATCCTTCTTCATATCCCCATCTTCTCTCATTCTGATTCATCCATACAGTATCTGTACACTTCTGTTAGTCGTCATACAACATTAATAACCAGTCTGTTCTTCCTCCACAGAAACATATGTTGACATTAGTGACAAAAAATGAATTCCAACAACATCAATAGTAGCCAATTCCAACATCATCCAATTATCTCACCCTTTGGCATTGATGGAAAAATATGGGAAAATTCATCAACCCAAAAAGTGCTCTCTCTTAATACAATCTTCTTAATATCTTCAACATAGTTCTCCCTAAAACATTAGGGATTTTCACATAGAATCTCTCCCCCTTTGACAACAATGGAAAAGGGTGCCATAAATCTTCATCAAACTTATGTAATGTGTATCTTTTTCAAATCTTCATGTTTGTAACAACCAGGTGTTCAATCAACCAAATATATTCTGTAGTGTTCCTGTGATCACTCCCCCTAAGGAGTAGATCCATACATCAAGTCCAAAAAATTATATAGCTCTTAAAGCCACTGGACTAATGCATACATGCATCAATTAATTATCGTAGGGAGGGTTTTTCACCCCAAAAATGCTTCTGAGATACTCAAAAGCATCTTTTGGAAAAGGTTTAGTATATGTATCGGCTATCTGTTCCTTTGTGCTAACATACTCTAATATGATCTCTTTCTCTACTACCTTGTCTCTCAAGAAATGATAGTTAATATAAATATGTTTATTCTTTGAATGCATTACAAGATTATTTGACATATTCATTGTGCTAGTGTTATCACAATGGATAACCACTGGCTCTTCAAAAATTATTCCAATGTCCTTTAGCATTTGTTTCATCCAAACAACTTGTGTATAATTCATAGTAGTAATAACATACTTAGATTCAGCAATAGACTGAGCTATACAATCTTGTTTCTTAATTAACCAAGAAACCAACCTTTTTCCAAGGAAAAATGGTCCTCCACTTGTACTCTTTCTATGATCCACACTACCTGACCAATCAACATTAGTATAATCATGTAAAATAAAGTAATCAGATTTTTCATATCATAATCCATACTCTATTGTTCCTTTTAAATATCTGAAAATTATTTTCACAACATCAAGGTGTGTCTCTTTAGGATCTGCTTGATATCCTGCCACAATTCCAACTGCATTGGAAATATATGGTTTGGTGTAAGTTATATATTGTAGACCTCCAATCATTGATCTCTACTTTGTCTGAAAGACACTCTAAGTTTCATCATTATGAGTAATTTTATAACCAATCACCATAGGTGTCCCAATAGGTTTACAGTCTTCTATACCAAATTTATTAAATGTCTCCTTATGTTACTTGGTCTAAGATATAAAGATACCATTCTTGTTCTTATTAATTTGTAAACCAAGAAAAAATTTCATTTCAGCAATCATTAACATTTAAAATTCATTTTCCATCTCTTTAGAGAACCTTTTACTCATTTCATCATTACCTCCGAAAATGATATCATCAACAAAAAATTCTATGATTAGAATTCCATCTTCACCTATTCTTAAGTATAATTTACTGTCTGCATTACCTTTTATGAAACTAAGACAAAGAAGATACATGTCTAGTGTTGCATACCATGCTCTTGGTGCTTGTTTCAGTCCATATAATGCTTTCTTCAGTTTATAGACCATGTCTTGATCTTCTGTCAGAGGAAATCCATTACGTTTCTCTATGTATACCTCTTCCTCCAAATTATATCCATTCAGAAATACAGATTTCGCATCCATCTGATATACCTTAAAGTTTTTATGTGAAACATATGCAAGAAATAACCTCACAACTTCCAACCTAGCAACAAGAGCAAATGTCTCTTCAAAGTCTATGCCGTCTTGTTGCAAGTAGCCTTTACAAACCAATCTATCCTTATTCATACCATTGTTCCTTCCTCATCCATTTTTTTTTTTTGAAAACCCATTTAGTTCCTATCATATTCTTGTTTTAGGCCTTGGAACCAATTCCCAAGTATTGTTTTTCTTTATTTGTTCTAATTCTTCCTTCATAGATTTATTCCAAGATTCATCTCTACATGCTTCATCAATAGTTTTGGTTCAACTTGAGAAACCAAACAAATTTCATCTCTTACTTTTGATATAGTCAACATTCCTCTATTTGCATCACCAATGATTTGATCTTCAGGATGGCTCTTCTTAACATACCTCGAAGACTTAGGAGTTTCAGCAGGCACATTTGATTCATCTTTGATCTCATTATCAATTTCCAAAGTTTCTTCAGGATTTACAGTGACCTCCTTAATCTCTGTAATTTGACTACAGTCATACATTCTCTCTTGAATATGAAACCTTTCATCTATCCTCACATTAGTGCTTTCAATCAACTTCCTCAATCTCATATTGAAATATTTATAGGCTTTTCTCTTAGTATAATAACCAAGGAAGATACCTTCATCACTTCTAGCATCAAACTTCCCTATCTTATCATCTCTTTTGATATAGCATTTACTTCCATATATTCTAAAATATTTTATAGTAGGAGTATGATTAATCCATAATTCATAAGGATTCTTACTTGTACCTAATCTAATCTGAATTTTGTTCAAGGTGTACACAACAGTACCAAAAGCTTCTCTCCAATGAACATGTGATACATTTGCTTCTAGTAGCATAGTCCTGGCAGCATCTACTATTGTTTTGTTCCTTCTCTCTTCTATCCCATTCTTTTGTGGTGTTCTAGGAGATGTATGTCTGTATATTCCATGCTCTTCACAGTAGGTATTAAAAAAGTCAAAAGTAAACTCACCACCTCTATCTGATCTCAAAATTGTTATCTTAAATCCTGATTCATTCTCAAATTTTGCTTTGAATATCTTGAATTTATCAAATGCCTCATATTTCTCTCTTAATTATGTAACCTACATCATCCTAGAAAAGTCACCAAAAAAAGGTATATAATACCTCTCACCATAGTAAGATCTTGTTCTTGTAGGACCAAAAAGATCTGAATGTACCAGATCTAACTTCCCTTTCACATAGTAAGATTTTCTTTTAAAACTTCTTCTGGTCTGCTTCCCCATAACACACTCTCTACACATAGTGTTAGATGGTTTCACAATCTTAGGTAGATCTCTTACTGTATTATTCATACTTTCCTTCACAATATTATCAAAGTTAACATGACAAAATCTTCTATGCCATAGCCAACTTTCATCAACCTTCGCAATAAAACAAGAAGCCTTAGATGTATTCAATTCAAATACATTACCTCTAGATTTAGTACCAGATGCGGTCAAGTCTCCTTCCTTACTTCTGATAGAACATTTCCCATCAATGAATTTCAATTGATAACCCTTGTCCACTAGCTATACAACACTCAACAAATTATGCTCAAGTCCATCAACAAGCAATACATTATCAATATTATTTTTTCCATCCAGAAAAATAGATCCAACTCCAATGATAAGCTTAGGAGTACTGTCACCAAATCTTACAACACCACCATCATATATTTTTAGACTAACAAACTTATTTTTATCTCCAGTCATGTGATGTGAAAAACCACTATCTATAACCCATTCAGATTTATTTTCAACATGGGTTACTAAGGATTTTTCTTCATGTAAAGTTTCATCATCCTTAATAGCAATAAATCCAATATCATCATAGTCAAAAGCTTCATCATCAGAAACACCTTCACTGGAATAATAAAATTCCTTATCTTTTGGATACTTAGATTTATAAAACCCTTACCTCTCTTTTCTCTTCTATAGATCAGGGCCACAAATTCATCTAGCTTCCTTTCTTCTTCTTGTATCTATTCCCATTCATAAAAATATTCTCCAAGTTCTTCTCTCAAGTCACTATTGCTCATGCTTGCGATTCCTGATAAGGTCTTTTTGTTTCTATGAATAGTTGCCTTCAATGCGGACTCAAATTTAGGTAGAGAATCTCCTAATTCTGCGGCCTCAAAGGTAGTTAGTTTCCCAATCAACATCTCTTTATTGAAGTTAGGTGTCTAAGGTATAATCTCTTCTATAGCTTGTACTTTAGCTCTGTATATAGGTGTCAGCAATCAAATAATTTTCACAATCACTTCTTCCTCACTGTAAGTAGCTCCAATGTTCCTTATGCCAATAAAAATTTCAGTAATTCTCTATAAATATGCTCTAATTTTTTCATCATATTTCATTTTCAGTGTTTTCATCTTTTCCTTCCAATTCTGTAACTTTTCCTATTTTGTAAACTTATCTCCTTCATACAGTGCTTTCAATCTTGTCCAGATTTCATGTGCAGAGTCTAAGTCTTTTACCTCTATGAATTCACCTCCAGAAAGTGCATTGATCAACGCTTCCATTGTGACCATGTTACATGCAAAAAACTTATTTTCATCTTCACTAGAATTATCTAATTCATCCTCATCTTTCATCTGTTCTTTTCTTTTCTTTTAGTAATCATTCAGTAGTCGATTCCCAAGCATAGAAAATGTGTTCTCATCTTGTTCTTCCAACTATCAAAGTTTTCAAGATCAAGTTTCAGACTATCTTTCCTATAGTAAGTCATCTCCAGGATCACCTCAAGCTATTAATATTTCTCTCTAAGGACCAGTAGCTCTGATACCAATTGTTATGAATAAAAGTCCACCAACACAACTAAGGGGGGGGAGGTGAATCAGATGTGAGACAGATTATTAAACATTAAAATTTATAAATCAAAACTCCACATCAAATGATAACACAGTAAATTCCAACACAATAACACAATCCTTTGTTGTCAAGGAAACCCTGTTAAAGGTAAAATCCTGGTGGGAATTAGCACCCACAAATGATGTACTAAGAGTATAGTATCCCTGTTAAAAGATTTAGCCCTGTTAGGAGATTATTACAACATTACAGTACATAGTCCTTGTTAAATGAAAAAACCTATTAGGATTCAAGACTAACAGTGGGCTCACTACCCAAGCACACTACCCAAAGAAGGTTAAATCCACCCTCAAGGATTTACAATCCGAACAAGTGTATATAGAAAAAATAAAATCCAGTGAACTGTCTAATAAAAACTCTTTGCTTGGTCAGTTCCAATGAATTACAATGAACATATCCCCTGTTATACATCCAATAGTCAATCAAGATTTGTTTCTTCTCTATCAATCACCTTCTCTACATACACACTTTGTCACACATCTTTTCAAAAGAAAAGATCTCTCATAAATACCCTATTACAATAATTGATTAGGTCGGCCAATTAAGCTTTCCTAATATACAAATAAATATTGGACCCCTTGCTAAGATACACAAAGTATATAAAATAAGTATACATCAATTGAAATACATTAGATATAGTCCAAGATCCGCAATCCATGCTTGCATTCCACAATACATGCTACATCTTTGAAGTCAACCCCAAAATAGGTCTCCTCTAGAATACACGCCATAGCTGATGTCATCAACACTCATACAACTTGTGACCCATCAAAAACATTCTTGAACATGTTTTCATCCCTTAAGCTCGCATAAATTGAATCATCATCTCCTGTAAGATATACACAAAACAATAAGACTCACTCTGTCAATCATCACTGTCATAGTCCATAAACCAGTCTTTACCAAAACATCTTTAACTCATGCAATATACAATATTAAGCCAAGAAACCTTAGAAATAAGATCATCATACATCCTTCTTCATAGTCCCATCTTCAATTATTTAGATTCATTCATACAGTATCCATACACTTCATTCAGTCATCATACAACAATAATAACCAATTTATTCTTCCTCCACAAAAACATATGTTGACATTAGTGACAAAACATGAATGCCAACATCATTAGTAATAGATAATTCCAACATCATCCAATAATTTTTACTGATGCCTTTGCAAAATGAAGCCCTTGGTAGGAGGAACCTGAGCTTTGGGAGCCAAGTTGAGTTTAAGGATTCTGAAAAGGTTAGAGATCAGTATGAGGAACAAACATGTGACATGTCAAGGAAAGACTTGAGGAGGCAAAGAAAGTAGATGTGGATTCAGGGTAAGAGTGTTGAAGACTTGGAGGACATGTATGTGAAGAAATATTTCAAGGTTTATGTTTTGAATCTCATAAGATGTTCTTCTAGCCTTTAAGAACATCTTTTCACACCTGGGGTGTCTAATGCAGGAGCATCCCAGGGTAGACAGAAATCCTGCATGTTGGTATGTTTGGTTGGATCAATGTTGCTTGGTTGGAGTGGTCTCACTTGGTCATTTTTAGGTGAAATATTTGCCAAGGAGCATGGTCATTGAAGGGCTCAACACATTATGGTGCTCAAATTCTGTGTTTCTCAACATGTGTTGGCTGAGGAGCCTAACATTTTCTGGTGCTCAACATTTTTTGCTGATGCTCGGCAGTTTGGATGGCCAACTTGTATTCTTTCAGATTTGGGAGGCTCACTTGTGGTATTTAATTTGGATCTCTCATGTGGGGATGTGTGTGGACCTATTTAGGTCTTGTATTTTTTATCCTATGTGAATTTAGTTGGTTGGAATGACTGACTGCGTCATTTAATGTTTGTTTGCAGCCCAACTTTTGGTTTGAATATGTAATTAATGTAAGGGTTTATTTGCAATAGGCTGACTTGTGGTCATGCTAGTGTTTAAAAGGGATCAAAGGTAGAGTTGAGGTAGCAAGTGGTAACTAGTTGTAGAAGAGGAGCATCCTGAAGTTGCAAACTTGTTGCAGAGCTAGGACTAAGGCTTAGGAATAAGAAGAATGCTTGGAGGCATGTGTGCACAAGTTTAGATCTTCCTGAAGGTTTCTATCCAATTTTTGTGACCTATTGTTATAGATCTGGCTAGCTAGGGTTAGGGTTGAGTTGAATCTTGAGGGATCTTTAATAACTATTATTTTATTTGTAATTTGGTTGTAACCGACAAGGCCTTACAGCCCGAAACATTGCATGTAATCAATTGTTTTATGAATAAGATTCAATTTTTTTTTTAGATCTTGGATCCTGTTGTGATTCCATTGTGTGGTTATTAGTTGGGGGATTGGACATCTCCTTTTGGGATTCTCCTTCCTTGCACTTCATGAAAAAAACTGTCAATAATGCATTCAAATTTCTTTTCAACATGTGAAACTAGAGATTTCTCTTCATGAATAGGTTCATCATCTTTAATAGTAATAAATCCAATTTCATCATAATCCACAACATCATCATTAGACACACCTTCAATAGAATAATAAAATTCCTTATCTATGAAACTTAGATTCATGTTTAAGAACCCTTGTAGGACGTCTAGATGCAAAATGACCTATCTTATTGCATAAAAAAAATTTCAGAGGTAACTTTCCTTCAAACTTACCCTTACCTCTCTTTTCTCTTCTTTTGATTAGGGCCACAATTTCATATAACTTCCTCTCTTATTCCTATATCTTTTCCCAATCATTAGCATATTCACCAAGCTCTTCATGAAAATCACTTCTTTTGGTGCTCGCAAGACCTGATAAAGTATTTTTGTTATTATGTACAGTCACCCTGAATGTTGATTCAGCCTTAGGTAATGAATCTCCCTGCTCTATGGCCTCAAAGGTAGTTAACTTCGTAATAAACATCTCTTTGTTGAAGTTCACCATCCAAGGTATGATCTCTTCTATTGCTTTCACTTTAGTTTTGTAAACAATTGTCAAATATAAAAGAATATTTGTAATAACTTCTTCTTCACTGTAGGTGCCTCCATATTTTCTAATACCTATAACAACCTATGTAACCCTCTATACACATGCTTTAACATTATCATCATCTCTCATTTTTAGGATTTCTATCTTTGTCTTCCAATTTTGAAATTTTTCCTGCTTAGCAAACTTATCTCCTTCATATTGTGCCCCTAATCTTGACCAAATTTTTTGTGCAGAATCCAAATCTTTAACTTCCATGAATTCACCTGCAGAGAATGCACTAATTAGTGCTTATCTTGCAACCATGTTACAAGGAAAAAAATTATTTTTATCATCATTAGCTTTATCTAATTCATCTTTAGACTTGACCGACTCATCTTTCTTTGTAATTGTCCAGTAGTCAATTCCCAAACACAACAGCTGATTTCTCATCTTTTTCTTCCAACTATCAAAGTTTTCATCAAACTTCAGACTTTCCTTACTATATAACGCCATCTTCTAGATCACCTCAAGCTGGTAATATTTCTCTCAAAGGACTAGAAGCTCTGATACCAATTGTTAGCAATATTAGATAACCAATATAACTAAGGGGGGGGGGAATCAGTTGCATGCCATAAAATACTTTATAAACCAAATGATAAATGCAATATTGAACACAATAATAACAACACCATAACACAAGCAATTTTTGTCAAGGAAACCCTGTTAAGGAAAAACCCCAATGGGAATTAGCACCCTCAAATAATAAACTGAAAGTATAGTATTCCTGTTAGGAGATTTATCCATGTTAGGAGCTGATTATTACATATAGTACATAGTCATTGATAAATGATATACCCTATTGGGATTCAAGATAAGCAACAGGATCACTGCCTAGGCTCACTGCCTAAAGAAGGTTAAATCCACCTCTAGGACTCACTGTCCGAGATACAGATATCAAACGATATAATATCCAGTGAACTGACTGATAGCAACTAGCCTTTATTAAAGAGTTCCAATGAATTTCATCAATCACTATCTTTGATTTACATCCACCAGAGTTCTCAAATACAAGCTCACAACTTCCACACTTCCCTGTCCATATTCCTTATCAAGAAAACATTTCTCCTTTATACAATTTTATAATAAGCAATTATTTCGGCCAATTAAGGCTTCCCCAATGTACAAACAATTACATAACCCCTTGCTAAGATACACATGGTACCTTGAACAAGTAAAAATCAATTATGTAAATCATGAAATATAATCCAAGATCCATAATTCACCCTTGCCATCCATAATACATGCTACATCTTTGAAGTCAGCCCCAAATAGGTCATATCCATAACACACACCACAATTGATGTCACAAAGAGTCTTGTGACCCAAGAATCATAAAAAAAATTCATCAATATGTCTCTTGACATTACCCCAAGCTCGCATAACATGAAATGTGCTCACATCCATGCTATCCAATAAACTTAAATACTAACACTACCATAATTCTTTGTCACTATTCTCAAAATAGTCTCAACCAAAACCGGTATAACTCATGCATATAAAAATGCAAACTCAAGAGACCTTACATATAAGATCCCATATTGTACCTTAATACATATCTGTGCTCACATCCTCTAAGAGTATGAATAATTTTTGTACATGGCTGTCAGTCTTTCCTGTGCCTGAGACAACTAGTCTTACTGAGACTTCAACTGAAAACATGTTGACATCAATGAAAAAACATGAATGCCAACAAACCCAATAGAATCCAATTCTAACAATCAATTAGTTTTTGGAAGTGTCAGTTGGATACTTTTTGGCTATTAGTATGGTGACATGTTTTAAATATATATGTAGAATCTTTTGTACATATAGTTTTTGGTGTATGATGTTGGGTGTACTTGTTTCTACAAATAGAATATATATATTGGTACAACAACATGTTTTCCGTGGTTGGAGTTTCCGTTGGTATCATGTTGACTATTGTGCTTTCAAAGTTCTTCCAGGTGTTCTTAGACATTCTTGCAGTTCACCTAAAGTTTTTATGTAGTTTCATCTATCATTTGGTTCAGAAGTTTTGTTGTTCTAGACATGGTTTTGGTTGTTGCATTCTTATGGTTCCAAAATTTACTTATCTTTTTGGTAATTATGATATGAAGTGTATGTATCTTAAGGGTGACCTATATTTAGGTCCTGTGGTAATGTGGTATGAAGATTTCTTATGTATGACATATATTTAGGTTTTGTAATAGGGTGTTAAATATAATTAAAATATCTTTTGTATTGTGGTTGACATGTTTTATGGCTTGGATGATATATGCGATTAGTCTATCAGATGTATATAAATAGAGAAATATTACTTTATATGAGGAATAATGTGTGATGCAAGAATGCATGGGTGAAATAGTATGATGTGTATGTGAAACATATATTTGAAGGTGATATAGTGTGAGATTGTTTCAGAGTATATCTGGCAGTGGTGTGTAAGCAAAAGGAAGTTAAGTGAAGAATTGTTGTGGTATGGAGAGAAGGTCTTACATACTGATTTGTAGAGATTTGATAGTTTTTGGTAGAAGATATGTATTAGATTTATGCTATTGGTAATTATTGTTCTTTCAAATGGATCAGTTTCATGCATATACATATGCAATTCTATCATTTTACATTTTGTTAGTAAACATTTTGTAATACATATTTTGTGTAAGGGCAGTGAGCCAACCCATAGTGAGAAAACCAGTAGTGAGACCCTTGTTAAAATCACCTTAATAGGTGTCACCTTAATTGCTATTCATTTAATGAGAATTACCTTCTCCATATTTTTTCTCAATTTGGGTTTCCACGTAAATTTTGGTGTTCATTGTGTTGAGCATTTTGTGCTTTCATGTTTACATTTGTTATAAGTTTCTGAATTGTTTAAGTATTTATTGGTTTATTAAAAGTTTTAACAAGTGTTTGTGAATAAATGATTCACCCCCCTCTCAGTTATTCCACCTATTCGATTGTAGGGTTTTTAGGAAATAAGATAACAAAAAACTGAGAGGGGGGGGGGTGAATCAATTGTTCCTAAACTTAAAAACTTGTACTATCCTTTAAAGCTTTGAAGCTTTATTTTTAATCCAAGTCATGCAAACATATGAAATACATCCACAACACTTTATACATAGATTTTTATCATGAAAACCTTGTTAGGGGAAAACCACAGTGGGGTTGATTACCCAAATAAGAAAATACATTGTTAGAAGTATAACCTTATCACAAATATGGGGAATGCACTTGTATTCAGGAACACTACTTACAACTCACAACTCAAACTTAAATGTTCTAAAACCCAATGAAAGGAAGGATAATTTCCTTACAAGATCACTACAATGATCTGGTAATTTTTTGAACTATATAATGACATCTAACACATGTCTGAGTTAGTTCCAATGTAGCACAATAAAGAACTCTATTCAACCCTCTCTCTACAACTTGTTGTTGAAATACGTAAAGAAATAGAACTTCTTCCTCTAATCATACCACCAATTTTGTCTCCCCATCTTACCATACCACCATCATACTTATCATATCTCACAAATTTTCTCTTATCACTGATCATAGGATAAGAGCATCCAGTGTCAATCACCCACTCATCTTTCTTGAAAACTTGAGCAGCTAGGGACTTCTCTTCAACAACACAACTAGTGGAATCAATAGGGATAGGATCTTTAGACTTTGGATCATCTTCATTCTCTTTGATATAAATGAAATTAAAATCATTATCACTCTTATTAGCATCATCAGATTCATCCTTAGTAACTCCTTCATCAACAACATAGTAACACTTCTTTGAAATACTAGGTTTGTTAATCCTAAACTTAGGAACCCTTTTTGGACATCTAGATGCAAAGTGTCCTATCTTATTACATGAAAAAAAATTAACAGGAATATTTCCTTTATACTTACTAGATCCTCTTGGTAATATTTTAGCAATCAATGCTTCCAGCTCTTAAATTTTTCACTTTTTTCTTCAATTTCAATCATCTCTTTCTCATATCTTGACATTCTCCAAGTGGATCCTTCTCCTTGATCTGGTATCTGCTTGTCTCTTCCGCATATAATGGCTTTTAATGCTAACTCCACCTTAAATAAAGCATTAAAAAGTTAACTTAAATGAAAATCAGAAAGCTTACGCACCAACTTGTCTCTTGTTAGAGGTGTCACTATTCAAATATCCTTAATGTATGTAACTTTTTTTTATAGGCAGGAGGTAAAGATCTCAGTATTTTAGCAATAATATCTTCCTCTTCTAAAGTTCCTCTAGCACATCTGATAGGACAAACCACTTCATCCACCCTAAGTATGAAAGAGGTAACTCTCTCATCTTCATTCATCTTCAAAGCTTCATACCATCCCTTCAAGCTTTGAAACTTGGAAATCTTGACTTTCTTATATCCTCCATACAAGGTTTGCAACTTCTCCCAAATTTCATTAGCAATTCCTACTTCATCACATTTGTCATTTCAGAATTAGTCAAGGCACTCAACAAAGCTTCCTTTTCCTTGATATTTTCTTTAGCATCATTGATCTCTTGAGGTGTAGTAGGATTTGTAGGAGTAGCATAAGTAGACTTGGTAATCCTCCAATAATCTTCATCAATGCCTCTAAGATGGAAAATCATGTGATTCTTCCATAGTGTGTAGTTGGTATTGTAATAAGAAAAAAGGGGCACAAAAGAGGGTTCTCCAGAATGTAAGGTGGTGAAATAGGTGTATTACATTTATAGGAAGAGGATCAAAAATTTACCATAAAGGAAACCTGATTAGCACAAGGTAAAGTGTCATTTCAAGATATTCTCAATGTAGGGGCCTTGGGTTTTATTCCTCCTTTCCCTACGAGAAGGAATCATAAATACTATGTGATATGATATATAAAAGTATGTGCTATGAAATGAAAAATAAGAGAATATACTCACCTTGAGGGCTAGTAGAGTAGACACATTTAGATTAGAAAATATACTGTCAAACTGTATCAGAAACCGAATAGAGTTGGATCTTGATTCAGGAGGTTGAGATCTGTTGACTATGGAAATATGAAGGTCTCATGAATAGGTCTACTTGGAGGGTATAAGTCAACTTGGGTATAGGTTGAGGTTGACCTATAACTATAGTACTAAAAATCTGAGATCTGAAGGTCCGACATAAACTATAACCTAAATTAGTAGAATTCGATCCCGAAAACCTGTAAATCTACTATTGCACACAAAAAAGAGATTCTTTTTGGTGGGGAGGGGCTTGCCTTGATCTAGCCCTAGTTTAGGAATTAAACTTTAATTTAAATAAAGGAAATTCTAGCATGTAGTAAATATTAGATCTAAACAATAAAATATATCATACCATGTAGATGCGATTGTGCTTAATATGTGATCAAATGTGTTAATGCAATAGCCTTGACTCAACACAAAAACCAAAAGGAATACATGTAAGACAAAACCATGTGTATGGATGCAATGTAATTCACCTCAATATTGAATTGAATAAGATATCTTGAGTGTGTGAATATAGATCTCCTCCTTAGATGGCTAAACTCCCTTGTCTCCAAAGATGCTAGATCTATAGAAGGAAATGCATGCTTGATTGAATGGATGAATATATTCTTTCTTGAAATCCTTGAATTCTTGTACTTGATTTCTTGAGAGATATTTCTTGTCATTTGCATGATTGTAGCTTGAATGTAGATTTTGTGTATGTATTGTGGATGTTATGGATGCCCAAATGAAGTGAGAAGGCCTCATTTTGTACCAATTTTGGGCATCAAAATGAAAAGGGTCGACTTCATTAGGAAGGAAAAGGCCAATACTTTACATTGGGCCTAGGAGCCATTCAAAAATAACCTTCAAGGTAACAGGTCAAGGTTGACATGTACCAAGAGGTATAAATATTAGGGAAAAAGTCTTGGATCCCAAGAAGTATTTAGAGGGTCGAGGGAAATATGATGAAATACGTGGGAGAATTAGTTGTAAATACATTTAAATCTACGCGGGAAATGAATTTTGTTATTGGAGGGATAAATGGGAGATGGAGTATAGGAATTAAAGCCATCCTAGAATTTTGTGCAGGATTGGAGGAAAAAGGGACCTCGATTCAAATTATGGGGATAATTGTATGCACGAGGAGGTCCTAAATGTGAGAAACACACTAAGGAGGGCTAAATGTCCAAAAAAGTGAACAAAAGTAAGTGCTTAATTTTTAAGGTATTATAGGTACCATCAAACCTAAGAGTATCCTTCTTATAAGATTACATATTGGATCTCCCTCAAGCTATTAAAATTTCTCCAAGGGACCAAGCTCTGATACCAAATATAGAAAATAAGGCAGCAAACAATTGAGAGGCAGGGGGGCATGAATCAGTTGCTCCTAAACTTCAAAACCTATACTATCATTTAAAGATTAAAACCCTTATTTCTGATCCAAGTAAAATATACATGCATGCAAACATAAAAAACACATCTAGAACACTTGACAAACAAATTTTTATCGTGGAAACCTTGTTATGGGAAAAACCACGGTGGGGCTGATTACCCACAATAAGAAAATACCTAGTTAGAAGTATAAAATTATTATAAATACATGGAATGCACTTGCATTCATGCACACTTCCTAGAGCTCACAACTCAAATGTAAATGGGAGAAAACCCAAAGAAAGGAAGGCTCACTGCCTTACAAGATCACTACAAGGATATGAGAATTGTGTGAACTATATAATGATATCTAACACGTGTCTAAGTTAGTTCTAATGTAGCACACTGCAGACCTTTGTACAACACTCTCTCTGCAAATTTTTTTTGAACAATATATTCTTCAATTTGTCTTCCTCTTGCTTCCCAAGAAATCTCATGCATTTGCGCATCCGCAAAAACCCTAGATCTGATTTATATCAACAACCTTGACAAATACACAAGGTCAATAAAACCTCAATTTTAAACTTGAAATCCTCATTCCAAAAATCATGTTTCAAATCCATATTTAAATTCCAAAACATAGCCATGATCCTTAGCATCCACCTCGAGTTCACAACTCATCCACAAATCAGTTCTCAAACTTAAACAAAATGATTTACCAACCAAGGAGGCCAAAAACATAAGACAAATATACTACTGGCTGAAAAATCCTCCAATCTAATAATTTAAATCCATGTGGATTGCCAAATCATCAAGCACATAATCCTTTCACATTCATAATAATCATGAATAACACTAAAACATCCAAACCCATCCATACTATCATATTTACAAGCATCTCTTATGTCAGACCTCAAGAACACTGTCACTAGAAACTATGACATCTAAAAAATTCCTTGTTAACCTCAGGACCATGAACCCTTTGCATTTAGGACACCTCATCATGTCCAAAACAAACCCATAGATGTGCAAAGAAAAATACCAAACTAGCAGTGCACACCAAACCTTTTTTTAATCACTTTGTCAACTCTGTCAGTGACATTGTCTGCTAGTCTCAACACTTGACCTCATAACACATCCAAATATTCATGCACACCTCTATAAATTTTCGTACACCAATTTATCTATAGTAACCTTACCTCACCGAACCTCTGAGCATGCTACAACAATGGATAAATTGATATTTTGACTTCAAAGACAACACATCCAACTTGCCAACAAGTTTGTATAGAATAGATTTTTTGTAGCATATAGTTGAAAGTTTCGTGGAAGACATGGACACACAACATGGATTATGGGAATGATATTTTTTTCTAGTTGATATCATTTCATGGATTAAAATAAATACGAATCTATAATGCATAGATCTATTGAAGGAGGTTTCAAAAGGGTTATGAGTGAAGGAAATTAATAGAGATGGGATTCTTGTTACAATAGAGGCTAGGAAAAAGGTATGGTCACCTATTGAGGGAGATTTGAAGGAATTTTTTATCAGAAACTATAGCTGTGAGTGTCCTGGCAATATGCCTACGAAATGTGAAATCATTAAGGCATATAGTTTGTTTGATCAAATGTCTTGGTAGATACATTTATAGAATATGGGATCATTGGTAGGGCATCCAAATCAATTAATGGAATGCCTCAAATAATTTTAAGATGAACACAACTATGGAAATCATAGAGAAGGACATGGCTGATCAAGTGTTTGAAAAAATGTCTCATGAAGATTGTGAAGCAGAGATAAGGCATTTCAATCATTTGATACCATGATTCATCAAGGTATGATGAAGCACAAAGAATAGAGAATTATTTCATATACTTTGTTGAAAGACACAAAAATATGGAGTATAGACAATGTGGTAATCTATTTGATAGATTGCCTCAATAAGAATTCATTGCATAGAATGCAATGCTCTGCATAAAATGAACTTGTTAAGGTGGTAACAGAGAGTTTCAAAATAATGTGAAAGAAAAAGAAAATCATCACATTTGTTTAATTTAAATGTTTCATAATAATTCTATCTCAAGAAGTATAATGATATAATTTGATAGGAATATGTGTAGAATGAAGAATCATATGCAGGACACAAAAAATGTTATGCTTTAAAACACAATGATTATAGGATCTTCCTGAAACAAAACATAGAAAATACACAAGATGTGTTACAAGTGTGGTTTCTGATACACCAAAAGATTGACCTATCAATGCTTGATATAACCACTAGACTTGTAGAATCCACAGGAGGTGGATAGTCCCTTGTCCCTGATCCCAAGGGGAGTGCTGACTATTTGCCAACAATCTCCCCCTTAGTTTTACCCAAGGGGATTTAAACCTGTGACCAAGCTCGGATACTCCTTGTTACAAGTGTGGTTTCCATTGCACTATAAGATCAACCTGTCAATGCCTGATACAACCACGAGAATTATATAATCTATGAGAGACAGTTAGTCCCTTGCCACGAATCTCAAGGGGAGAGCTGTCCATTTTCCAACAAGATGTACTTGAAACAATGCCTTTGAAAGACATGCAACAATGATTTTTTATATAACATCAGGTTATGAAAGGTGAGTAAAACTTTTGACATTTTGGCATAAATATATAAAAAATGTGGAAGCAAAGATGCATGCCAACTATTTGGTGGAGTGCCACAAAAAGGTGTGATCTCATAGATGCAAATGTATAATTAAATTTTTTTGTCATCAAACCCCTTGCTGTGCCAAAATAGAATCTTTGTAAAGATTATGGAGATGTATCATACAGTTGAGGTTCACTGGTTGATGCATATATAAACTATAGGATCACAGAGAATGTTGAAAATGTATCACCAAGGTGTCATCTCAAGGAATATAATTATGGAAAGGATATTTTGAAAGTACTAAAGGAATTTAAGATAAATCACATAAAAAATATTTGACAGAGTACTTTAGAGACATATATCTCGAGGGATGAAGTGGAATAATTGTAGAATGATTTAGATTAAAAAAAAACACATAAGATATAATGTTAAAGAAACTTCTAACAGAGACTTAGTCAAGGTAGGAATGATTAATTTTTCATAAGGGTAAAGTGTTGCAAACAGATAGTATTTTTGATGTAGGTGTTAATCAACTGACCGAGATGATGAAGACAGAGTGTAATAGGTATAAATGTTTATATACATGGTTAGATCAGTTGTTATTTTGTCATTGATGTCAAGCAATTGATTACTAATCTATATTGAGTTACCATATCATAAGAAGGAGAAGTTAAATGGGTGACAAATATAGATTAGACAATGATGAAGTAATGTTGATATAGTTGTTTGCTACTATATATTTGATGTTATCAAGTCGGTACACTTGATTGATTAAGTCAGAGATTGCAAAGAGTTAAGTTATGACTGAAGAGAGTTACTCTACTAAGCTAGACAGAGTCATTCAATATAGAGTTGTGTTAGTCGATTTTGGTTACCAAGCATTAAGAATGAGTTAGGCACCGAGCAGAGAATGAAGTTACTTACTGAGTACATGATATTGATTGAAAATGATGATAAGATCAAATTTAATACGAAGCTATGATTATCTAGATGTTGATAATAATTAAAGGAAGTTTGTTAGAAGATCTACAAGAGAGAAAATTCTATGAGAATATCTACAATGAAGATTAAGCGGTTAAACCCGATTATTAAAGTTCCAAGAAAAAGTTCAAGTTATGAGGTAAAAGTTAACGGTTTATCGAGTTGAGATTTGTGAAGAAGATGATCGAATGACTGAGTGAAAATGATGAAAAATCTAATCAAGGAAATTAAGAGGAAAATGTTTGTCTATATAAAGGATGAGAAATAAATAGAGAAGATATGCTAGTGAGTTGAATTAAGAAGTAGAAGAAGTTGAAGAAAAGAAGTTACCGAGTAGAACAGAGAATAAGAAAGAGAAGAATCTACAGTCTAAAGTAGAGAAAAATGGATTATGTGATGCCAGTATTCATGTGAGCATAAAGGATCTAACCTAAGAAAAAGGTTGTTGCTATATTTATAGATCAAAGTTTTACTGTTTCTTATTAGCATTTGTAATAGAGAAAATCTCTTAACCGAGTGGATTTATCAGTCCTATTTGTAAATCCTAGATGTAGGTGACATTCCAAAAGAGTGTTTAAAGTCCTCTAGCAAGGACACTCCTAACGGGGTGAAGATCTTAACATATATGAGGTAAATCCCTTAACAGGGTCACATCTAGAAAATGTGTTTGTAATCTTTAATGGGATAAGTTCTTAATCGAGCATACTTCAGAAAGGTAAATTTTTATTGTGGGTCACAATTCCCATAGAGGTTTTTCCCGTATTGGGTTTCCTCATTAAAACTGGTGTTAACTGAGGTTGAATGATTTATTTACATAGTAAAAGATGCATGGTTTCTTAAGTTATTAAATTATTTGGTGAATCGATTATTACTTTATTTAGTTCTACCAAGTGAATCAGTGAGCTAAGTTTTAAGTATTTAAGTTTGATTTTGTTTGATTCACCCCCCTCTCAGTGGACCAATAACTGGTATCAGAGAATTAGTTCTCTAAAGTGTTAATTTTAAAAGGACTTGAGTCAATATCTAAATATTTATAAGAGGGAAGCACCAAAGTTGAATATGGAACATTTATCTACATGGAAAAGGAGAATGAGATTGCACGTGTCTAGTATAGGAGAATATGGACTTCATTTTCTTGATAATGAATATGTTGCTCCTACAAAAGCACCTTTGACAATTACTGAGCAAAGGTAGAAGAAATAAAACACACAAGTCATGATTGAGATTGCTTCTACACTTACTGACCAGGAATATGATGAAATTTATGGATGTAATACCTCAAAACAAATGTGTGATAAGCTTATTTTGACCTATGGTGGAGATCAACATGTCCAGAAAGAAAAGTTGAAAGTCTGAGTGGTAGATTTGATTCAATGAGAATGCAAAATGGAGAAAACATAATACAATACAACCCTAGACTTAAGGAGATTTTTTATTCTATCGGAGGAGCTGGTGGAGCCATAACAGAAGAAGATATTACAAGAAAAATGTTGAGAACCCTACTACCAAGTTATGCTATTCGAGTATCTGCTATATAAGATTTGAGATCCATTCCTCAGATGAATGTTTCACTTGATGGTACTATTGGTAAGCTAGTTGCATTTGAGATTAATGATTTTGATAATAGTTTACCTGCTACATCTAAGATTGAGTTTGCATTTAAGTCATCTTTGAAGATTGGAAGTTCTAAGGACTCTAGACCTAGTGATGAATGTTTGAGCACTACTAGTGGGAGATTTTATAGCTGTTAGAGTGGTTTGAAAGAGTTGTATGTTGCAGATAATGAGAATGAGAGAGAGTTTGAAGCTTTGTTGGATAGAAGGCTACAAAGAGGCAAAGGAAAATACTGAGGTAAGTTACCCTTGAAATGTTTTATTGTAAAAAGATTGGTCATTTTGTATCTAACTATCTTGAGAAAGATAATGAGGAGAAGAAAGGTAATAGAGATAAGGACAAAAGAGAAAATAGATTCAGGAGATTCAGAGACAACAAAAAAAGGTAAAAAATCTTGTCATATTGCTAATGAAGACCTAAGTGATGATGCTTCAGATGACAGTGATGAAAAACAAGTTGTTTATGTTGCTATTATAGACAATTCTGATGACGAAAACAAAGAAGAACCAAGAGCCCTAATATCACAAGTAAGTAATAATGAAACATGGATTATAGATAGTGGTTGTTTACATCAGATGACTGGTGATGCACTTAAGTTTATTTCCTTGGAAACTTATGATGGAGGATTTGTTAGATGTGGTAACGATGCTCCATACCCTATAAAGGAAAAGGTTCTATAATTCTACTAAATAACACAACATGTGATGATGTTTATTGGGTTGAAGGATTAAAGTATAATCTGTTGAGTGTTGCACAGTTAAATAACATAGGTGACCGACTGTAATTTCAATATGGAAAGGTGAAAGTATTTTATAAGAAGGCAAGTTTGATTTCTACTGGAGAAAAATCTAAAGGTATTTAATTTTATCTTGATACTTCTATGAAGAGTTATCTATTTGCTAAAGTTGAAGATGTTTGACTATGGCACAAAATGTTTTGTCATGTTAATTTTGACAACTTGATCAAAGTGAGTAAAAAGAATAGAGTCAGAGGATTACCGAGTTTAGAGAAACCTGAAAAATTCTTTGTACAGAATGTCAAATGGGTAAAATGAATAAATCTAGTTTTTCAAGAAAGACTTATATTACACAAGGAATTTTGAATTTAGTGCATACTAATTAATGTGGACCCATGAGAACTAAAAGTTACTATGGAGACATATTTTTTTTCATGGATGAATATTCTACAATGATGTCTGTAATGTTTTTAAAAGAAAAATATGATGCATTTAAAATGTTTAAGTGGTATAAGGCCAGAGTTGAGAAAGAATTAGGAAGAAAACTGAAATGTCTGAGATCTGGTAGAAGAGGTGCATTTGCATCTAATGAGTTTACACTATCTTGTAATGAAAATGGAATTAAGAGACAGATTTCAGCACCGAGGACACCACAACAAAATGGTATTACTGAGAGAAGAAACATATCTATTGTTGATTGTGCTAGGACACTAATGATTGAGAAAGGTATTTCACAAAACTTCTGGAGAGAAGCATTCAGTACTGCCATTTACACATTGAACCGAGTACAAATGAAGAAATGTACCAACAAAACACCTTATGAAATCTGGTATGAACACAAATCTAATGTGATTTATTTCAAATTTTTGGAAGTAGATGTTATATATTGAAAGATTCTAGAGAAGGAAAGTTTAATTTTAAAGGGGATGAAGGAATATTCTTAGGATATTCTACAAGGAGTAAAGCCTATAAGTATTTGAATAAAGTTACTAACAAAATGGTGGAAAGTGCAAGTGTTAGAATTGATACATTTGCAGAAAAGAATGATGAAGAGAGAAAAAAGGGAACCCAAAGACTATGATAAGTTTGTATATGTACAACCTAATGTTCCTAACACCTTACCGAGAGCACCTACTGAGGAGGAAGCATAACATATTTCTCTACATCTGAAAGATGAGGATGAAGCACTGAGACCTACAAAGTCTATTTTAGCAAAGTATGTGAGGAGGCACTACTCCCCGAGAAAGATTATTGGAAATAAAGATGTTGGAGTGATGACAAGAGATAAGGTAAGAGATAATACATGTTTGATATCTACATTTGAGCCAAAGAAAGTTAAAGAAGCACTAGATAATGAAGATTCAATGAAAGCAATGAAAGAAGAGTTTGATCAGATAGAAAGAACAATATATGGACTTTAGTACCTAGGCCAAAGGATAAAAATGTTATTGGTACTAAATGGATTTTCAGAAACAAGCTGAATGAGAATGGAGAAGTTATTAGATAAAAAGCTAGATTAGTTTGAAAAGGTTATGCACAAGAAGAAGGTATAGATTATGGGGGAACTTTTGAACCTATTGCTAGATTGAGAGGAGTTAGAGTACTTCTAGCTTATATGGCTTACAAAGGTTTCAAATTTTATCAAATGGATGTCAAGTCTGCATTTCTGAATGGGATACTTAAAGATGGATGTCAAGTCTGCATTTCTGAATGGGATACTTAAAGAAGTTTACATTGAACACCCTGAAGGATTCATTGAGAGCACAAATAAGAACAAGGTATGTAAATTACAAAAAGCTCTTTATGGTTTGAAGAAAGAACCCTGATCATGGTATGAGAGATTGCACTATTATCTAATCAAAATAGGATTTCAAAGAACAAGTGGTAACACTAATGTTTACTTGAAGTGTGACAGTGACAACAAGGTTTTGATTGCTGAAATTTTTATTGATGATATTATTTTTGGAGGCAAAAACACCTTATGTAAGGAATTTTCTAATGAAATGAGAAAAGAGTTTGAAATGTCATTGATTGGAGAGGTTAAGTTCTTTCTAGGTCTATAGATATAACAAGTTGCAGAAGGGATCTATATTACAAAAGCTAAGTATATCAAAGAGATCCTCAAAACTATTGGTATGGAAGATTCCAAGCCTATTGGAACACCGATGGTCACAGGATGTAAATTGTCTAAATAAGATGAGACACAATAGGTGGATAATACTCTTTACTGATCCATGATTGGTAAATTGCAGTATGTTGTTCACAACAGACCTGATATAGCACACAGTATTGGGATTGTTGCAAGATTTTCTTGTAATCCTATGGAAACACATATCTCTGCAGTCAAGAGAATCTTTAGATATCTGAAAGAAGCTGAAGATTTTGGTTTATTGTACAAGAAATGAGGTAATTTTGATCTGCAAGTCTAGAGTGAAGCAGATTGTGCTGGAAACGTAGATGATAGGAAAAGTACTAGTGGAGGAGCATTCTTTCTACGTGAAAAATTGGTCACATGGCTAAGCAAGAAGCAAAGTTGCATTTTACAATCTACTGCCAAGATAGAATACGTTGCTTCTAACATGAATTGTGCGTACATTGTTTGGATCAAAAAAATATTTGAAGGTATGCAAGATATTATCTTAGATCCTATAACTATTTTTTGTGACAACACAAATACTATCAACATATCAAAGAACTCAGTTATGCATTCAAAGACCAAGAAAATTTATATCAAGTATCACTACTTGAGAGAACAAGTTCAAGAGAAAAATGTGGTATTGGAATATGTGAATTCAAAGGAATAATTCGCTGATATATTTACAAAACCAATATCGAAAGATGCTTTTGAGTATCTCATAGGTAAATTAGGGGTTCTTCCCCTATCCAATATTCACTAAGAAGCATGAGGCATGCTGCATCAATTCTATACTTTATTAGAATATCTATTCTTTAATTGTTATTAGTATGACATACTTTAGGTGATTCCCGAAGTTGTGTGGATATTTTTGTATGCAATGAACATTTGTACATGTAAGGTATAATCCACTGCTGAAACAAGTTTTTAGGGGTATGACTTTTTGGAATTGTTGTCAAAGAGTGAGAGAACGAATTGATGACATTTATCCATAAGGGAGACATTGATGAAAGAGGAAGACAATGAAATTGATGGCATTTACTTATTGTTGAGCATTTTTTTACACAAGTCAACAGCTAGGATCTCAAGATTTGATTTCCTCTCTTGAAAGAATAACAAAGTTATTCCCAAGGTTCTCCGGGGGTGTGGTACAACCTGCTTGGTTACTCATTTAAAGATAAATGTGAATTTTCATGAGGCCTTTGCTAGTACGTTCAAGACATCAAACTGCAAAAAAATTTTACTACCTTTTGGTTTTTTTGATTTATCAAAGATGTGTATTTTAACTAAGGATGTGATTTTCTATTTTTTAAAGGTGATTACTTCCATAATTATGACATAATTTAAATGAATAAGGTAACAAGAAATGAAATAAACTTGCTGAAAATAGAATCCTAATGGACATAAACCATTGTCAATCTTCCCTTGTGAATTGAATGGTTGAGAGATTTGGAACAAACCCATGAAACATAAATCAGACGATGTCACAATTCTATACTCGATGGATGCAATCATTTGGAGAGAAAACCTATTCACTCATGCAAGATTTTCAAAACCTATTAAATCGTGAAGCCACCAAGACATGCCGACACACAAGAAAAATTTATCGTTAAGCCCAATAGATGATCTTTTCCACACATTCGTCACAAAAGGTAGATAAATAACAACAAACTCCAACTAATAGAAAAACAGATTCGAAACACAATAAACAATTGGCTCTTTAAAAATAATGAACAAGCATGCACAAATTCATCACTTTCGCATAGATAGCAGAAAATATCACACCATGAATGAAGCACCAAATTGTAGATTTTATTGCATTAGGAATTCTCCCCTATTACATTTCTTTTGATTACAATATATAGAGTTTTGATCTACAAAATCTGAATACCAAAATTAGGGCATTAGAGAGTCTAAATTAATGAAAATAAGATAAAACTAAAAATTTGCTAAAAGAAAACTATTACTAACTGATAATAAACAACTTGAATGGATTTTAATCTATTTACAATCAATTTGTCCATGCAAGAAGGATCAAACTCGTCAAGAAAAGAGAGAGAGAAAGAAGATGGGGTTTCTCTGCATGAAACTGATGTCTTCTTCTTGATCTTGGCGTTCTCCCTTGGAATCTTCATCTGGGGTTCTCTCTGTGGTGGGAACTAATAGGGGACTCTTAGTCCTTCAAAAATGAACTCCAGTTAGGCACCCATCTGATCTGAAGTTCAACTTTGATGCAGAAAAGTTATCTCGCTGGAAAGACCCAGAAATTCAGACCTCGACCTCTGCTCTGGATTTTTCAAGTACCCAAAAATGCTAAGTTTCGGAACTCAAAACTTGAGGCCTGGAAGTTTTGGCCCTTTCGAAGGATGAAAGGCTGAAAAGGCCAAAAAGATTGAAATTTCTAGAGGGCCAAAAAGCCAAAAAGATGAATTTTAGCCTTTTGAAAAATGGCTAAGTGTGAAAAAATTGTTTTATGCAAAAATGGATAAATGAATTTGAGGCATCAATTAGGAAACACTTTCAGATGGGCAGCTTGCAGCCTTTGTATTATCTCTTGAACCTCTTTGTAATTTATCTCTTTCCTTTACTTTATTGACCCTTTGTTCTTGCTTCTCTCTAAATATGGTTAATTCAGAAGCAAAGAACTTGATCTCCTCTTCATGTTCTAACATTACCTGCATGTCTTCCCTAGAGTAGAACAACTGGTGCAAGGCCTCTTTGGTGCTAACACCTGCCAGAATATCATTGAACTCCTACACCACCTCTTTCACTAGATGTAGGATCTTCTTATCATGGTCCTGGTATAGGTCGAGGCCAATCCCTTTGAAGAAACCCTCTATTTCTCCTACCCATTCCATGGCTTCCTTATTTTTTTCCATTATCTGGGTTAAGCACTCTTCAAATACCTTAATTGTCTTGGTTATGCACTTGATCCATGTTTCAATGTTATCTAGTTCTCTGCCCTCATATATCTTTACTAGGATCTGGAAGTGTTGATTCTTAATTATCTTTAGGTTTTGGAGAGCGGCTTGCCATTTGGTTATCTCTGAATATAATCCATCTTCACTCTCCATTTGGTTTATAAAATTTGTAGTCTCAATAAAGATGACTTGGTAAGGATTAAACACCAGTTTGATAATCCCTTCTCTGTACTACTCAAATTCATTCTTCCAATCTGCACTTTCTTTGATGAAGGAAGGGGTCATACCTGCCGATAAATCTGGAGTGGCCCTTTTCTGTAAGATAGCTTGTAATGCAACTTTTAGGAAACTTGGGTCAATGGGACCCACCATCTTATGAATGAATTTCTTTAGAGCCTCATTTTTCTCAGTTAAGGACTTGATGGTCTCTTCATCCTTGCTCATAAATCCTAAAGCATGCTTCAAGCCTAGAGCTACTAATGTCTTACTCCCTTCCCTGGTGGGCTCACCCAAGTCCACCTCTTCAAATGTGTAATCTTTGGGGATTTCTTGTGCTTGAGAGGTACTAACAAATGAAACTACTACTTATGCCTTCCAGCGACCCCTAGTGTCTTGGGTGACATAGGATATGGTCCTCGCTGGTATGTTGGCCTCTGCATGGTGAAAAGCTTTCCCCTAGAATGTGATGCATGTATCTTATCCTTCTTCTTCATCCATGTAAGTTATCCTCCTAAGATGAATCTCTTTAGTAAACCAAGTAGGTTTAATAAAGGCAGTGATTGGCTCATATGGGGAAACATGGAGGGCTCAAGCCAGGTTTTGTGATCTGGGGGTCAACTGATCCTCTAACTCTTTATCTTGTTCCCTCTCCTTTTCACCTTCTCCCTCATTCATTTCCTCTCTGCGACCTTCTCCTTCTCCCCTTTCTTATCCTCCCTTCTCTTCCTCTACTGCACTATCTTGTCCATCCTTATCTTTTCCCTCATCCCCTGAGGAACTAATCAAAACTTCTGCATTAAGGCCAGTCATGGCCCCCAGTGTGGTTTTGAAAGGTGACACAACTTCTATCCTTATTGACCCGTGAGGATTTTGGATGAAGCATGGTAGCGAGATAAATGGTGGTGGAGTAGGTGTTGGCACTGTGAGTGGCAGAGTAGGAATAGGCACTGTGAGTGGCGGAGTAGGAATAGGCACTGTGAGTGGCAGAGTAGGAATATGCACTATGAGTGGTGGAGTAGAAATAGGCACTTTGAGTGGTGGAGTAGGAATAGGAAGAGTTGGAATGGGAGGTGGGAGAGTAAAAGTTTAATGAGGTGGAGTCGATATTGGAGTTGGGAGAGAAGGTGGAAAAGCAGGAATTGGAGGTGGGAGAGAGGTTGGTGGAATGGGAATGTGAGTTGGAGGAGTAGAAGTGGAACTTTCTCCTATAGATTTATCCCCTGTTATGTCCTGAGCTTCTATGGTATCTTGAGTTTCAAGCCCTTGGCCTGTATTTGAGCTTATCCCTGTGATTGGCACGTTTAGTGTGGGATTGGTGAACTAGGCTAGAGGTGGAGTGAGGACCACATGCGGCTAGATAAGTGTAGGATCTTCCATGTCAAATCATGTTTTTGAATCAGGTGTATCCTTTTCTTGGTCTGCAAAGCCTTCTAGGCCTTCAAAATCAGATATCTGGAACTCATCTGAGCCTAAGGCATCTAGATGATTGTCCTTCTCTTTAGGATCTTCTATATGTTTCCTAGAAGTATCCTTTTCTTTCCTCTTCTGAGATCTTGTCCTTTTAAGCAGATATATATCTTCCTCTTCTTCTGGTTCCTCCTGTAAGGTTTCTAGTTATGGAGGCATAGAAGATCTCCTCCTTTTATACATTTTCTTTCCTATTTTGGTTGCAGGGGAGATTGGCCAGAAGTGGAAGGGCCTTCACCTTGTGGGGCCTGTGATGATCCATCTGGAGGATCTATTTGTCTAGTCATCCTAATTTTTGTAGCCTTGTGCCTTGGATTTGAACCATAATCTACTGCACGTTCATGGCCATATATTGTCTATGGTTTTTGAGATGGGACCTTCTTATAGTGGGGAACCGTAGACTTCTCCCCATGTTGCTTATCCACCTTCTTGGGTGTATCCATCAATGTCTTCAATGGGACTGGATCCATCTTATAAGGCATTTTAATCCATGTTTTGATTGTTTAGATCACATGCCTAGCTTGGAATTCAATGTCATCATTCTCATCCTTATCAATTTCGGCATTCATGATGGGCATGTTGTATATTTTGTCCATAGTGTAAATTGACTCCAGTACCCTATCTGAATATTTATCCCAAACCTGCAGGGGGATATTGGTCTTTAAGATTTCTTCTTCCAGTGCAAGGAATATCCTACAGTAGTCCCTAATCCTTACTTCGTGATCATCCACACAGTTTATCCAATGACCTTCTAGGTGAAGTTCATGGACATAGAACTTGCCAATGATATGGATATATGTGCCTATGGGATCGAATTGGGGCTAGACAGTTTTTTACAGTTGAAGTGGGCACTCATCGTACTTGAAGGCTAAGGATTTACAAACTTTTATATCTTGGAGAGTTTAGAGGCCCAGAAGAATAGGGAATTCCCAACAATGCTTCTTCTTATGCTTTATATGCTCATAGGCATCTGCGGGCTACCTGGCCATTTCTAGAGTAATTATCATGTACGATGGGTACCTGGGCAACTTCTTCAGGTTCAAAGTAGACCTTGCTTCTCGGATATATGTGAATTTTTTGAATTATATGTAATAGGCCCCACTTGCCCTCACCTTGGCAGCTGCTTCCTCTGACATCCTCTTCACAAAATCACCTTTAATAGATTGAATGATCGCGAAGATGAAAGCATCATTTAATATTATATAATTTGGCCTATCTTCTTGAATATTTTCCCTTTTTACCAACTATAGATATACAACATGGGGCCATGCATTTTGGTCATTGATGTTCCCCTTCTTAGTAAGCCCTGGATAGTCTTCCCATGTGGCTAATAAGTACACTATGTATGTACTCATATAGAACTTTGGATTGTGTTTTACCGCAATCAGTTGTTCATCTAATCTATTGCTGATAATGGTGCCCCAATCAAACCTAGACTTGAAACCTCTGATCTTCTCTATTAGGAGGATCATCCAATCCTCAAGTTGGATGGACTGAGATAGTTCATACACTCTTCTTAGCAATGTCACCGTCGCCTGGATGTCATCTTTTAGATACCCCCTCCTGAGGTATATCTTATCCAGTTTGTTTTTTGCAAAGGTTGCTTGAGGTAGTTGTCATTCATAATCTCGTATGTCTCTTCACCTTTCTTTTTTAACCATCTGAGGCCCTCTCTAATGAAGAAGTCGTATAACTTGTCTATACCCTTATGGAGGTGGAAGACCTCTTCTATGATGTCTGGTCTTATGTCCAGCACCACCTATCCTTCTATGTTTCTAACCACCCTTTCATCTAGAATGTAGTATTTTTCCATGGTCATTATCAGCTTGGATGATGAGACAGATATTGGGTGGGCTGCTATGTTGACTAGGCTTGATAGGACTATTGAGGTGGAATCCTTAGATATTCTAGTTGGCTGGGAACATCTTACTAGGAACTCATCCCAGTTTACGTTCCCAATGTCAGTGTCTATTATTTCTATGTGTTTGTTCCCAATCATTGAAGGGGGGCGATTCCCCTTGTATAGGTACTTCATCAGGGACGTTGTTGGTTTCTCAGGCATTCTTGTGATAAAAGTGCAAGTATTAGTATTTTATTGAAAGGAAACTACAAAAAATAGGAAATAAAAATAATTAATCTAGGAAAATAGAAGCGGGAGGCTCTCAAGTAGACAGAAATACAGATTTTGCACTTTCATCCTTTTCAGGATTTTGAATGTCAAAAAATGGGTCAGGGTTCGAAAGGGCCAAAGTGCAAAAAGAGCAAGCTAGGAGGAAAAAAACCTCTTGGGATTTTGGGGTGCAAAAGTCTGAACAAAATCTCAAACTCCAAACGTCCAAAACTGCCAAAATAAGGCTTGTCATTCTAACAGTCGGCCCTTTTAGCCTTTCAAGGATTTCGAAAGTCGAAAGGCACTTGGTGACACTTGCGAGAAGATGGAAGGTTTTCGGCCTTTCAGAGGCTAAAGACCTACAAAAAGTTCATGATGTAGAAACCCTAAGGGACAAAACAAAAGGGGAAAAAAATGCAAAACAAGAGGGTGCTTCCCTTGCAAGCCCCAGAGGTGCAAACCCTAGGGACTTGGGGAGGTACACGAGAATCGACAAAAAAAAAAAAACTAACCAATGGAGAGGAACAAAAAGAACTTGACAGCGAGAAAACCTACCTATCAAGTGTGAGCAGTGAAGGACAACGACATGAGAGGACGAAGGCGAAGAGAACACATCCACAAAAGAGAAAGGGCATTGAAATGGTGAGTGTGCGGGTAGAGGAAGACGTGAAAGACAAAATGCAAAGTGAGGAACTACTTAGGTCCCAAACACTTATATATCTCAAGGACGATGTCGTCCCCTTTTAGTGTTTTTGGGTCCGAAACCCTGAAAGGTCTGAAGGTTTTGTTCTGTGGCCTTTTCGATGTTTTCAAAGGTCAAAAAACCAAAAGGGCTGGGCTTCGTTCTTTTGGCAATTTCAGAGTTTTGGAGGACTCGGGGTCCTCCAGAATGCCGAAAGGGAGAAAAAGGCCAAAAAATGCTTCAACTTGGTTCAATAGGCCTATTTAGAGACCCATTTGCGAGGAACAAGGAGAGGAGCAGACTCAAAAGAACCAAAAGACACAAAAAGAGGGGGTCTCCATGGTCAGAGGACCAAAAAAAATGGGGTGTGTGTTGTGGACTCACAAAACTAATGAAGGAGAATACAAATGTATGCTACAGTATTAGAAGATTTATCCAAGAGGGAGAATAGTTTGATGATCATAAAAAAAACAATCAACCCAGAGGGATTAATGATAGAGATTGACAATATTAAGAATTTTCATCATCAATTGCTATGGTAATACTATAGTGTTTCCATTAGATCCAAAGAGGGAGATTGTTAATCAAGTGATGAAGATCGAGTGATAATAAGTATAGATGTTTGTAGAAATGGTTAGATCAGTTGTTATTTTGTCATTGATGTCAAGCACTCGATTGCTGATTTTATTGAGTTACCATATCATAAGAAGGAGAATTTAAATGGGTGAAAAAATATAGATTAGACAATGATGAAGTAATGTTGATATAGTTGTTTGCTACTATATATTTGATGTTATCAAGTTGGTACAATTGATTGATTAAGTCATAGATTGCAAAGAGTTAGGTTATGACTGAAGAGAGATACTCTACCAAACTAGACAGAGTCAGTCGGTATAGAGTTCTGTTATTCAGTTTCAGTTACTAAGCATCAAGAATGAGTTAGGCACCAAGCAGTGAGAAAAATTAGTTATCGAGTTGCAAAGAAAATTATCGAGTATAGGATATTGATTGAAAACGACGATAAGATCAAATTTAATACGAAACTATGATGATCTAAATGTTGATAAGAATTAAAGGAAGTTTGTTAGAATATCTACAAGAGAGAAAATTTAATTAGAAGATCTAAGGCAAAGATTAAGTAGTTAAACCTGATTATTAGAGTTCCAAGAAAAATTTCAAGTTACGAGGTAAGAGTTTACGGTTTACCAAGGTGAGATTTGTGAAGAAGATGATCGAACAACTGAGAAAAAATGATGGAGAACCTAATCAAGGAGATTAAGAGGAAAAAAAATTTCCTTATAAAGGATGAGAAATAAACAAAGAAGAGATGTTGGCGAGTTGGAAGTAGAAGAAGTTGAAGAACATAAGTGTTGGAATTATGTTATATTTGTCATCAGTGAAAACACTTATTCGATTCTGAATGCTTATCGAGCTCATCACTCAGTCCACAGCTTATACCGAGCATTCAGTAATCACCTTGTAAAGCTCAGCGGTT